>BGNK01003631.1:0-69728 GCA_003297005.1 Symbiodinium sp. clade A Y106
TTCGACGCTTCTGTCTGAGCCTTGGTGGATGCCCTCGTCGAGGGCCTTGAGGAGGCGTCTTAACCACGGACCTTCGCGGGACGAGCAGGTTGACGTCTTACATTTGACAATTTGACAAACAGATGCTGACAGGGGATGGTGTCGTCTGGAGATTTGGTGCAATCTCCTTTCCCACCACAACGAAGCACCTTTCGTCGTGATCCAGGACTGCGACCATGCCGAGCTCCTAGGTCCTAGGAGCAAACCGGAGTTTGGGCTTTTCTTGCCTTCCGTTCCAAATGTCTCAAGAGCCCCGTGTTTCGTCCTGGCAAGGTTTTCCATGCCCGTGCACTGGGTGCGTGAGAGCGCGCATGATGGTTATTTCACCGTGGAGTCCGATCGAAGCAGAGTTGCGCAGGTGATGCAGACTGCATTCGAGGCAAAAATTGCGAGCCTGCGCAGCGAGGAGCCAACGAAGCAGCGAACGCAGCTCTTTCGGTATCTCCTCGCAGGCAAGAGCCGTCTTCTCGGGCTGCCCACACCGAGCCTGACACCAGAGTCCTTCCCCGAATACTTCGGCTTTGACTCCATGGAGTCTGCAATCACACAGAAGACTGGGATGGTAGCCACGGCCTGTGCTGTTCTAGCTGAAGACGCTGCGACTCTCCGATGGCTGGCGGAAGCCGGCGCCGAGCTGAATCCGCAGCTGCCGGGCATCATGGAAGTGGGTCTTACGCGGGGCTGGACGCCGCTACACTTGGCAGTCAGCCACTGCAGTAATTCCGGCATTGTTCGGGAACTCCTGAATCTCAGGGCCAACCCGAACTCTTGCAATCGTGGCGGCATGCCAGCCCTCGGCTGCTGCACCAGCGTGGCAGCCGTGGATTTGATGTTGGAGCACCGGGCAGATGCGAATTTTAGCCAGCAGCCTGGAGGCCTCACACCATTGGCATTGTCGACAACCTTGTGCTCTCCGCCATCAGTAGTGCGGCGTTTACTGCAGTCACTGGCCGATCCGAATGGCCGTGGCTGTGGCATCGGCCATGCAGCTTTGGCCATGTTGGCGATCTCTGCGAATGGCAATCCGAATCTAGCGGAGCACGTGGACATACTTTTGGCAGCGGGGGCAGATGTAAATCAAGGAGGCCATGCCCAAGGCCCGGTAAGGGTCTACGAGTTGCTCTGTCGATTCTTCTCTACTTTCCCATGGTTCCGTGGGGGGGGGAAGCTTCCTTTGGTGGAAGTCTTCGCGGCAGAGGCGAGCTCGACGGCCCTAGGAGTTGCCTCACTCCTCGGTCGCGAGGAGTTGGTTCAGCTGCTCCTAGAGGCAAATGGTGACCCGAGGCTTCGAAACAACCGAGGCAACACTGCCGGTGACTTGACGAGAAAGCGGTCTGCCCGGAATTTTAATCCAAAATATGTTTGTTTCGGCCCTTGAATTTCGGCCCGTTCTCCCCTCCCAGAGTCCCACCCCCACTCGCTTTTCGAAATTTGCAGCCGGCGGGTCTGCATTCTTGTACAGATACTCGTTTCGCTCCACAGCTTAAATCTCCAGAGAAACGGTCTGGAAAACCCGACACGCCACGAAAGATGCAAAACAGGTGGGTCCAGCTCCAGCGGCCTTTGACAGCTACGCATGTCCAAGTGCACCCTCGAGGGTGTTGTGTCACGGAAGGCTGCTAAGACTAAGAAGAGCAGAGATCCTGAATTGGAAGCAGATCCTTCGCTTCCAGCATGTTTGGACCAGTACAGCACGTCCTTCCTTGTCAGAAGCTTTGGCGCAGGTCGTCGTGATCGATTTCGGCCTTACCAACATTTTCCAAAGTCCAGGCCGATGCCTCAGGACAAATACTGGCTCAAAGTGTCGTTTTGAGGGGGCTTGCCTTCGCAGGGGAGTAAGGCGAGTAAGGTTTGTTAGATGCCGGTTCAAGCCAAACAAGTGGAAGAATTGTGCCGCGCGGTAGTTTCCAAAGGTCTCAGGCCTTAAGCCCGTAAGTGCTGCAGTTTCGGTCTTCCTTTATGTCAGCCAGGTTTCGTGTCCGAATTGAGACTTAGCCACATGACCTCCCAATTGCTCCCAGCTCCCAGTCCAGTGCTTTCCAGTAAATGTTGGCGCTCCTCAGCCCTTGAGTGCAAAAGGCTCGGCGGAAGCTTTCCTCTTCGGGCACGAAGAAGAAGGCAAGCAGGGGTCGGAGGTTCAGAGCTCTCTTATCATGGCACATCAACCATCTGATTAAACTGCGCTTACGCGTCAGACGTCAGCATCTCTCTGCGGATCTTCCGGCGCAGGTGAGCGCAGTCGGCTGCGTGTTGGTGCACGACACATCCGGGCCCCCGAGGCTCCCCCGCGTGATCACAGAGGTTCAGATGCAGAACTGCAGCTGCGAAACGGCATGCCACAGGTGATCTTGGGCCTGGACCGAGGCCCCCTGCATCTTTCACAACGGGTAAGCAATCTGAGCAGTGGGATGATTGGTTCTTGTTGCTCCGGACAGTACCTTTCTCCGGTATGAAAGCAACCGCGGAACTGCTGCTGCCCAACAATGTCCTAGCGGGCTGACTTTGCTTTGCAGTTCATGGGGGTGTTCTGCTCACGAAGGTCTTGGATGCGTGCTTCAGCTTCTTGTGTGATGAGTGCCTCCGAAGAGCGGTCGATGCATTTGTCGGTCAGCGGTTTCTGTGCTTCTTGTCATATCTTGTCGTAGGTGGACCTTGCAAGCATCGAGTGAGTCGTGACAGCTGAAGCGACCATAAGACTTTGCTTGCGGGAAGCTTGTGCGGGACATGCGACAAAACTCGAAGGTCGAATCTCTGTGAAACTGACAAACCGCGGTGCTGGGAGGACGAGACCCCGTGCAGCAGATGAGCTAAACACATATCTTCATGCCGGGACATGTTGTGCCATTCCGATCGTGCCTTCCACAGCTTCCGCTCCCAAATGAGCAGTTCCGGAATCCATCAATGTGTAGACTGTCGCAAGCTTTCCGCCGCTGCCCTCTGCTTGCGGATGCAGTGGAGCAGGAAGCCCGGGTAAAGTGGGCATTCGTCAGTACTTGCCAGGCTGCGTAGCAGACCTTTGGAGCTTGGGCTGCTTGCTGTACACGTTCCGCACCCAGTTCAGTGTTGGTCATGATCGAAGCTACAGTACTTGTGCTGGTTAAGGCTCTACACCGGGGACCGCCTTTTCCCAGCAGCTTGGCACAGGGACCAGAGACACCTGTGCGTTTCCAACCGGAGTCGTTGCGGCCTGCATCTGACTGAGGTGCATGACGAGATGGCACACTTGGCGGCCATTGAGCCGCGAAGCCTGCAATGCTTAGGGCAGGGGTGATAAGGGATTCACCCGCGACGGCGAAGATCGGGAAGTTGTGAGGGACTCTTCGAGTTCAGCGCTACGAAAAGACATATCTGAGACGGCAGTGCGCAGAAGACATCGGACTGTGGCACTGTCTCCTTTAAGCGGTGACGCAAACACAGACAGCGCCGAGACAGAGAGAGAGAGAGAGCACCTTGGATAAGATGATCTAGGGGTGTAGCAGCATGACGACCTCAGGTGCTTCAAGCTTTCCACGCGTAGATGGACAGGTAGGTAGATAGGGAGGTAGATCGGTCGATATGCGGGTAACGCGCGAAGACTTAAGCCTACGTAAGGTTTCTCTGAATGCCTGCAGAGCAATCGTGGCTTCGGTTGGATGGGAGTTTTTGCGCGAAGAAGGCCGAGATTCAGGCTAAGACTAAGAAGGACAAAGGTTGAGCCTGAAGCTTGGTCCAGCTTGCAGCCTCCTTCAGGGTGTTTTGCTTGCAGATCATCGCTGATTATACTCAACGCACACACACGTACAAGAAAAACATCTCGCTTGCTTCCATCGTCCGTCCTTCCTTCCTGCCTTCCTTGCCTCCCGATTTCCTCTTTCCCCTTGGAGTTATTCTGCTCGATACCAGAATACATTGAGGTTTTTCTGAAGCTCGAACGGAAACTAAGCTTTGAGCAAGAAATGTGCAGGGAGTTTGGATTTTCCATTAACTCCTTTTGGAGAACAAACCCCGACGGAACACCCAGAACAAAGAAACAAAGCCCCTGAAACTCCAAAACGGGAGTGTAAAAGCCCACCTGCCGTGATGTTTGCTACCAGGCACATTACTGAGCTGCACGTACCACGAGCCATGACCCGAAATGTTCCTGAGCGTGCCTCGGCTAAAGTAGCTTCGTGTCAGCGGGCTTTAGTTTTTGTTCAATCATTGTTGGTTATTGTAGTTGGCAAGAGCTTTGCGAAGGCTTAATCAAGATCAATATATGTTTTAACGCGCGGGGCAAGGCTAGCAGGAGTCGACGCGCCCCGACACTGGCGTGCCGCGTGTGGTGCGGTGACGATTCGTGCACGGAATTGACAACTCTCTGCTGCCCAACACGTGTTCGGTCGAGCGACTTTGCGCTGTGCATGTGGTGCCAAGACGGTTCGTGCTTGGAATTGAGAACCACCTCTCCGGACTCGGGTACTGTATGATCCATTGTGAAAGCCACATGTACCATCTCGACAATTAACGAGGCCATTTGAGCCTCCAAAGCTTGAAAAACCGCCAGTACATGGCGTACATGGCGCCAGCACTTTGGTCATGCCGCAAGTACATTGGGGGAAGCACGTCGGCCGCGGTCCTGAATCGCACCGGTACATTGGGGAAGGATGTTGGTCAATCGTTTGTCGAAGTCTGTAGAAGTGTTTACGGAAGGCTTCGTAGAAGGGTTTTTGGAAGGGTTTACTGTGTGCCTCTCTTCTATACGACTGCCCTGACCCGAAAAAGGGTCATATGTGGCCATGTTGAGAGTCCTGTCGAAACATCGGGTGCATTGCTGATTTCTGAACGGCTGAATTCTCGCCCTATAAGCAGCGACAAGATCTGTTGATGAGATGATGTTCGATGTCACGGTGCTGCGTGCCTTGCTGCTCCGAGTGCTTTCGGGCCGGGCACTTCTCGTCCAGCTTTAGGCCTGTCGGGGCTTAGCCGCTTGCCTCCAAAAAAGGGTCGGTTGGCAAGCCGAGGCATTCTCGAGAAAGGCGTGGCGTTCGACCGGGCCTCGAGGTTTTGCTTGGGCTTGGGCGTCTAAGGCTTAGCGTTACTACAAATAAGATTTTGGCAAGTTTCGAGCTCCTGTGCCCACTGAGCTATACTGAACATACGGATGCTATACCCCAAAACTAAAAGTCCCTGTTCTGATGATGAAGGCCCCTGTACTGAGGAGTCAGATGGTCGGCTTGCTTGGCCAGAGTGTGCAGCAGACGAGGAGCAGGCGAAGTGCACGGAGCCGTGAGTTACTCGAGTCTCAAAATAATAGTATACACTGATTTAGGAATAATTATAACAATCTAGTCTAGTAATCCGAATAATATTATGATTTTAACATCTCCTCAGGTGATTGTGGAATTCTCATTCAAAAAGGATTACTTTTCTGGATTCGCAGGTGCTTGGGGCTTTGGTCCGGATCAAGTGGCGATTGCAGTCTTGAATCGGGCATGGCAGCCGTAAAGAAGCTGTTATCCGATCGTTTTCCGGCCTGTTCCAAGTCACGACGGCGTGGTTGATGCAGAGGTGCAAGAGATTGAGGACATGCCCACTCTGCACGAGTGCCCTGGCAGTTCATACCGAACATAGCCCGAATATGAGTCCCCCACAATCCAGCACCACATCTGAGAATCTCGGGTGGCAGCTTCGAGGAAGAGCTAGACTCAGATGCTCAGCAGTGTTGCATGAGGAGTTGAACATGAGGTCAGTGCTCAGCCGGCACGACATCTTCCTCTCCTTCCTGCAAGGCAAGCTGCGATTGCCGTTTCGCGGCAGGGAAATAGCCTCCCAGGACAACCTCGCCAATAGATAACGGGGCTGGGAGTGCTTGCACGAAGATCAGAGAAGAAAAGCAAGACTCCTCCTTCCAGCTCTTTTTGACAGGCCTTCTTGAGATCGATCCTGGCCGCCGGATGACAGCTACAACTGCGCTGCAACATCCTTTCCTGCACAAGGTCGCGTGGTCTTGTACTTCGTAGGAAGGCTGTGGTTGGTCATACGTCAGGAGTGCATGCCCCATCACAGGTTTGACGACGTGATGGCGGCGACAGTAGCTAGATCGATAGCAGACAGGGATCCCGTCGTTTGCAGAAAGCTCTGTTTGTGTCTGGCGGCGCTTCACCTCTTTCCTTATCGCACCCATGCAGCCTGCACGGAGGATGGTCTCACACAGTTCGACCGCTGCGCTCTCAGATTTCGTTCAGACGAACCTGGCCGTTTTCTCCTTGACTGTCTCGGTCCTGACATCCTAGACGAACTCAGGCGATGAGTGAGCCAGACGAGCAGCGGGAAGCGGAAAATGCGGGTGCGAGAGCAGCAACGCCAGACTCTTGTACAGTCTGCTGTAACCCATGTATTTTCAATGCTTGTTGAGGCCACTGCTGCGTGCCTGCAGCTCACTTGCGTGGCTCATGTAGCTTCATGACCCAATTCAACAGCCAGACTTTTGCAACGTTGAGCTTGTGTGACCGCTTGGTGTAAGTGGGCCAGTAAGCATCACAGAAGTCTCGCACGGTCAGGCAATCATACTTGCCCCACAGGTTCCGCAGCCCTGTATCTGCTGGCCGAAAGGCCCAGACCTCCTGAATTCCTTTGGCCATGCTTGGCGATGCACAGGGCTCTGGTCGTGATAGTTCTCCAGGGCCTGCACACTGGCTTGGCAGCTTCCTACTTCGCACAGTTTGCAAAATTTCGCACTGTGCAGACGAGAGATGCTGCTTATGATTCCGTCCAACTCTTGGAAATTTATCTTATCGATCCGGATCAGAATCAGGTGGATCTCTCCTCTGCCATAGCTACCAACCCTGGGGGCGACAATTATGGCGGTCTGCACCCTCCGTCCCTTGCCACCGACAAAGCCATGTCGACGAAATGGGTGGACTTCAACAAAGGGGATTTGATCCTCAGCCTCCCGCCTCCTTCCACTGCGATCGGCTATTTTGGAATGCAACTAGCGGACGATCTTCCACAGAGAGATCCAGTGCTGTTTGAGCTGCTGCTCTCTCAAGACAACGTGAACTGGGTTCTCGTATACAAAAATTCCAACACAGCCGTCGTGCCCAACCTTCGGAACCATGACATACTCAATCTCGAGCTGGCCGCGCAGTGGCGGGATTTCCTGTTCGAACCAACAGCCACGCGAGACATGACAGTCGAGGGCCCGGCGATGCAAGTGGCAGAGTTTCAATTCTGGGACATCGCCTCACCACCCGCAGAGATAGACTTGCCAGCCCAAGGTGCCACGGCAACTTTCTGGCAGAACCTGGGGAATAGCCCCTCTGGTGAGGAGCCAGACCAAGCAGTAGATGGCGATGTCGCCACGAAGTGGCTTGATCTCAACATGTTGCAGTCGGCAGGAATACACATCCAACTGTCAAACTCGGTGTCCCTATCAAGCTGGAGTTGGGTGACAGGGAACGACTACGTCAACAGGGACCCCTTGCAGTGGAACTTCTATGGACTTTACATTGAGCCGGGGAACAACAACATGGTTCTTCTCCACCAGCAGTTGATCGATTTTCCCGTGCCCCTAGACCGACAGGTATCTGTTGGGCCGCTGAACATTGCTCCCGTGCGCACCACCACCACAACCACTTCATCAGTATGTTCAAGCACAACAGGAACCGCCACTTCGACATACAGCAGCACCACGTCGTTATCAATGTCGAGAACGACGTCTACATCCGTCAGCACCACGGTAACATCAACTTCATCCACTAGCACCACATCAAAATCAACTTCAGTCACCAGCAGCACGTCAAAATCAGCTTCACTCACCAGCAGCACATCAATGTCAACCTCATCCACCAGCAGCACGTCAACATCAACTTCAAGTACCACATCGACAGACAGCAGCCACACAGAATCGACGAGCTCGTCTGTCACGAAGACATCCACGACGAGTTTGTCGAGCTCCACCACGTCGTCAATAACATCTACGTCCATTAGCTTGACTCGGACAACCGTCACAGTTACCTCTGGAGATACTGCTGTCCTGTCGGCTCTGTCAGCCCAGTTGATAGGAGACCTTGAAAGCAGCCAGGACAGCGCGGCACAGCTGTTTCGAATCTTGGATTCGAACTCAGACACCACGAACTCGTCCACTCCTGAAGTGTACGGCACGCTGGTAACCCTGCCCAACATCCATGCCGGGACTCCGTTCTACACCCGTTTGCTTCGAGCTGGCCCAAACGAGACCACGGCAGGCTCAATGCATGTGCTTGCGGGAGAATCTGTTGTTGATGTCCCCACGGCGCTTTTCACATCCGAGGCGCGCCCCGGGTATGCCGTGATCAGCATAACGGATTCACAGCCTGGGGACGAGATTAGTGCAATCCTCAATGCTTATACACAGGCTTCTGGAGATGTCCTGGCGACGCAGCCTATCAGTATCAAAGCTAGCCTTTGGGAGCACGGAGTCAATGGCACGCTGCCAGCACCTCTCAACTTCACCATCCCGATCACGGATGCCAATGCCACTGGTGACTTGACATGTGTGTACTGGGATGAGCAACAGGATGCCTGGTCGAGTCAGGGCGTTGTGACTGTGTCCGCTGCTGGGGGCAGTGTGCGATGCTCCACTACTCACCTCTCACTGTTTGCTGCGATTATACGGGCCGTCGTGACAACATTGGTGTGCAGCAATGCAGCTGCCATCTTCTCGCTTGAAGGCTTGCAGTCCTTGCTGAAGTGGCAGTGGGCACTGCAGGCTCCTGCGGTCATTCAGTGGGTTACCCTTCTGGTCGGGCTTTGCATGGTTTTTGTAGCGAAACGAATGGACCAGCAATACATGGAGCGCGTGCATGCACGAGGGGTTTCAGGAGATCAGGATCTTGCGACCGGTTGAGCTCTCCCGCAAGGACTTCGTCACTGACCTGCGTGAGTATTTCCTCGGAGTATTTCATCCATCTAGGCGCGTGGCCAGCCAGTTAGTAAAGACGAGGATCGGGTTGAGCGTCGGCGAATTGTATCGTCTGCAACGCGTGAGTGGAGTTACAGCCTGGCATCAGCAAGCACGATCCATTCTGTCACATTTCTCAGAGCAAAGACTCTGGTTGAAGCTGACGATGCTGTACCGAGTGCATTGTCGTTGGTTCAGCTTTGCTACCCCTTCACTGAAGGCTAGCTGTGCTCAGCGTTGCAGCGTGCTTCTGGCTAAATTGTACAGTGGCTGGGCAATCATGGCGGTCTTCTACGGATCCACAGCACTGGCCCCCGATCAACCCGAATGTGCTCCCCCTGAGGCCTTGCTCGATAAGTTGGTCCGCAGCGCTGTGATAGCGTGGATTTCTGCAATCTTCGGCTCCGTGCCATTTGTGGTGCTGCTAGCTTTGGTGCACTTCGGTGGAAACGGCTCCAGCACTGCAAGGGCAAATCTCTTCTGGGGTTACATGGCGATCCACATTCTGCTTTGCTCCCTGGTGGTCAGCATTTTCCTTGCCAGCGTTAGTCCGCCGGACGGTGAGAAGTTTCTACTATCAACACTCACCAACCTGGTGACATCATTNTACATGGCGATCCACATTCTGCTTTGCTCCCTGGTGGTCAGCATTTTCCTTGCCAGCGTTAGTCCGCCGGACGGTGAGAAGTTTCTACTATCAACACTCACCAACCTGGTGACATCATTGCTTGTCACCCCTGTGCTCATGACGGCACTGTTTGGAGCTTGCATGCTTGCCAGAGCTGATGATCTAGATCGGCTGCTAGAGTGGCAGCAGGAGGACCAATTCGAAGTCGCTGTTTCCAAGGTTGTGGTTCCAGTGGAGCAGCTGCAGGCAGCTCTGAAGCTGGACTCCCGCTTGAAAGTGACTGTTCTCGCAGAGGTCTTCGGAAATCAATCCAGTTCCATCACCCTCGACAGGAACAAGCAGTCGGAGAGCTTCAGCTCCTCCGATACATCGTAACGAAATGTCAGGTTCTGATGTTCACNTGTTCTCGCAGAGGTCTTCGGAAATCAATCCAGTTCCATCACCCTCGACAGGAACAAGCAGTCGGAGAGCTTCAGCTCCTCCGATACATCGTAACGAAATGTCAGGTTCTGATGTTCACCGTTGTCATCCTTGAGTTGCAACGGAGGCGTATGTGCACGCTGCATGCCGTGATCTCAGGCAGCGATGTAATTGCTGGCTATACCGGTGCACTGCCCCTCTGCGTAACCGGTAAGAGTTCGGCCTGTGCAGAAGTCTTGGTGGAGGTCGGGCTGCTTGCACGGGGCAATGAGAAGGTAGACGGCAACAGGCCAGACGAAGAAGTTCTGATTGTCCAGGTTGCGCCAAGCGAAGAAGCAAGCCGAGAAAGCAGTGACCGTTCAGGTCGCCGCCCAACCCTGATGGAATGGTGCTGGAGTTCAAGCAAGAGTTTGAACCGCGATGCGAGGCGCCCTTGAGGCAGTGGCAAAGCCAAGCCCGCAGGAGGCACCCGAACCCACAAGAACACCTGAAACAGAGCAGCCCTTGTCAGGAAGCAAACAAATGCTGCAAATGCAGCAGCCAAGAGCTCCGGCTCCTTCACCGCCTGGCATGGGCCCGTGCCTGCACCCACAGGCACGCACCTCGGGTGCCCCATGCCGCGGTAAGGAGCTTCAAAAAAGCATGTGACAAATCAACGCATGTGCGTGGAGTTGTCTCCGAAGGAGAGAGCTTTACTCTGAAGTCCGGACGGTAGCGCATCGGAAAAATGACCACTGCCTAAGGCTTGGGAGCTCAGGTACAGTCGCAGCGGGGCCATCTATGTTTATGCTGCATGGATGTTTCAGTCCTTCAGTCCGTGCGACACCAGAAGTAACAGGAGAGGCATGGGTCATGGATTGCGGGTTTGGTTTGCTGGCGCGGCTGACGGCTGACTCACGACAGCAAGAGTCGTTGCGAAGTGTGCAGCGCTGTCGTCATCCAAATACTGATTGGTGTTCTGACTACGAAGCCTTCTGATGCCGCGCCGTGAACTGAATCAAGAAGCACCCGGAATGCTGTTCGTGCCATTTGCACGTGCTACTGCTTACTTGGAGATGCCATTCTAATTTTGCACGGCCATGTTGGAACTGCATTTCGCTTTTCCATGGTTGAAACCGGTGATCTCTTTGGAATTACAGCGCATGTCAACGGAAGTGCCGGCTTGCACAAGGCCTTTATCCAAAAAGCGACTGATGATGCGCTTTTTTGGCTTAGGGAAGCTTGGAAAACCTCGTGTCAACGGGTGTGGCAAAAATGTCCGGTCAGAAATCGCCGGAATCGCTGCTGCTGCTGTTTGCTGTCCTCCGGTGCGATACCATCACTTCCAGAAAAGTCATTTGCCACTAAAGGACCCAGCAGCTTGCTGGTGCTAATCCTTTGCTGTGTTTAGCTATATGCAGGAAAATGTGTTCCAGAGAGAGTTGACAAAGACGTGACGCATGTTGGCGAGTGAGGTGTTGTACTTCTCTCTTCGGTGCCCTGGCGCTGTTTGGAGCTGCTGAGCTGCCCAAAGCCGGCAGTAGCGCAAGCGCAAGCTTCTGAGGTGTATACTTTAGACTTTGCATGCTCGCGCCATCGAAGTAGAGACCAGAGACAGTCGGAGCGTCAAACCAGGCGATGCCCTATTAGAACGGGCCCGTCGCACGTGTATCACGTCAGAGTACGTTTGCCATGCCGAGCCGAGCCTCCGCGAAGCAAGAGGCCAGGGCCGCCAGGGCTCCAGGGCTCCAGGAGTTTTCAGCCTCCGAATTCCTTGGACTGTGTGTTGGATCCGATTCTTCGACGCATGGCACAAGCGCACAAGCTCCTGCGCGGAATGAATTGTGGGAGCCGACGTATCAGCCCGACACCTTGCGTTTGCAGCGAAAGCCAGCCTTGCATCAGGCACAGAAAGAACGGGCTTTGCCAGGACCTCGGTGCACAGATGTTCTCATGAAGACAAGGCGCGCCAACTAACTTACTGATCCGGGCATATGAGGGAGACTTGAGCACGGCGGCAGAAGCAACAGCAGTAGCAGCAGCGGCCGCAGCAGCAGCAGCAGCAGCACCAGAAGCACCAACAACAACAGCAACAGCCACAACAACACCAACAGCAGCAGCAGCAAGAACAAAAACATCAGCAACCATAACAACAACAAAGCGGGCAAGGAGGGACGACAACGTAGTTTTTCGTAACAGCCGCAGCAGTAGATCACAGCAACAGCAGCATCAGCAATGGCATAGATGATGCTCATGTGATCAGTGCCCTGCCCAGGATCAATACTGAATCGCAGCACCCAGTCCCATGCGCGCCTGCTGTGGTAACGGCAACCAGTAGCAACGGCAACAGACAAGCAACAGCGGCAAAAACCATCGAGCAAACTGAAGATAGCGGCATTGGTATCGCAGCGGTAATAACAAGACTGACATTGTACTGTGCTTTCAGCTGTCCAGGTTGGAATTTTGGTCCGTTTTATGTAGTGAAAGCTTCGTGTTCGCGTTTTGATTTTGGAACAGCCGATTCGCCAGTGGTTGCAAGAACTTCGTCCTTGTTAGTTGCTAGCAGGGTGTCCGGAGCAGAGCATTTTAAGGGAATGAGTAGGTGCATCTTGTTACACTCAGTTACACAGATGGAAACAGCCTGTTTTTGTTTAACACGACACGACGGTGGGAACCATTAGGGCCTGTGTGGCATCCGCACAGTACCGAACACATCTTAAGTAATCGCAATGCCCACAAGCACGTATCGCGGAGCGCGCGTATCGACATCTAAACATGGTCCATAGCCGCGGCCATGCGCTTGAGGCCCAACCTGCAGAAGTCGTCGTCTACGCCTGCTGTCCCAAGGTGCTCCTGGCTGATTGCAAAGGGCCGGCTCTTGAAGAGTAGCAGCAGCAAGTCATTGGATTCTGTGCAAAAGTTGCTGCGCAAGTCAGATGCATTACTGGGCGTTACCCTTGCGTCCCCTTGGAGGTTGGGCAACTATAATTAATATAACCCATATTAGGGGACTTATAACCCCACTGATAACCGCCCATGAACCTCCAAGCCTTCCGTGTCACAAGGGGCATGCAAGTCGGAGTTCTGTAAAATGATCTTGCTCACTCCCCGGGCACCACGCAGGAGACACACTGTCACTGTGCCGTATCTGCAGGAACGCCCAGGCCGTCCAAAGAGAGTTGGAGGCCCAGACCTTGCCTGAGGTGCCAGCATGGGCAGGCAAGCTTAAGACCTTTCGTCATCGTCTCCTTCTGAACAGAACGGCAACATGTGCTACTAATGAAAGCAAGTGTTGCCATCACCGCATTCAGGACTGGTGCACAGCACTCTCCGCGAAGACTGTTCAAGCAAGCCATGATGCTGCAGGTCACCCTAGCCACGAACAGCTACATCAACAACGACAACACCAGCAGCAGCACCACCACCACCACCCCTCCTCCTACTACGTGTGGCGCGTGAGATGTACTTTGGTTCACCCCCGAGGGGCCAGCATCTACCGCGACTCCTGGGCAGCTCTTCTCAGCCAGCCGCCTCTTGGCGGCGCTCTGTATGTATGTATGTATGTGCGTATGTATTCATATGAATATATTGTATATATCCAGATAGATAATAGGCAGATAGATGTATGTGCTGATTTGTTTGTGCATGTCTACTCACACATCCTCATACATATATATATATATGTATATATGTATATACATATATATATACACACATATATATATATACATATGTGTATACACATATGTATATATAGAGAGCTCTCTCTCTCTCTCTCTGTCTTGCTCTTCTAACATGAGCCCCGGACACCATGAGAAGTGCTACGTGGCCCCATCAGCACGAAGAATTCTTGATGTTCGAGCATGGCCTGTCCAGGTGAGGAAGGAGGGCGATCGGAAGGACAAGGCGGAAAAAGAGCCGAGGAGAGAGCAGAGGCGGGGATTTTGCCGGCCTCTGGGAGTCCGACAGGCTGGCAGCCTCTTGGTGTTAAATAATATGGAGATCTTTATTGCTTGGGAGACGCTCTTTTGTGCTTTCATGCTTCCATAATCGTCCCATGCAGAGCAGGTTTTGAAACACGTCTTCGCCTGTGGAGGGATTTTGGGGCGACTGCGGTCCAAGTCACTATGACCTGACAGCCTTGACAGCCGCGCTGCAGGCCACAAAAGAAACCAGATGCGAACAAATCTGATCCGCCGAAGTGGCTTGGATGCAAGAAGTCTCTGAGTGCACGATGCAAGTTGCAACTTATTCATACCGACCACCAGTTTGTAACCAGGTTTCCCCACTGTCAGCACAGACAGTCCTTCAAGCAGAGTTTCCGGTGCGGCAAGGTCGCAAGCTGCGGTCAAGCCTGAGGATAAAGCCGAGGGAGCTGCAGACTGAGCTCCTCATGAGTTCGGTCTCCTCATCAACATCGCTGCGAAGATCAGAGAGAGTTGGGAGAGGAATCGGCAGACGCATCCTTAGCCTGAGCATCTCCAGAGCTCAAGAGGGCAGTCGAACTCAGAGCTCCGGGAGTTTCGTTTGCTAAGGATCACCCGCTTCTGATGCTTAGAGAGGTGCCACGATGTGCTCTGCGCCCTTAGGCGAAGGCCGCTTCGAGGGAAGACAGCCAAAGCAAGGCCAAGGAAGACGTCGAGGCGAGCACTGCGCTATAGATCGAATGCAGGATTCCCACAGCGATCCATGCTAAGACCCTATCAAAAACAAGAAGGTTCTTGAGCTTCCTGCATCTCTCTTGAAGTCTGAAGATAAAATACTTTTCTCCGCTCTGCAGATCGTGGCTACGCGTGAAATGCGCCGCGAGCTGCTCGAGGTGCCGAACAGGGGAGTCGATAGGTAACATGTCCATAAGACTACCAATATTAGTAACAACAATACTAGTAATCGTACCAAGCCTAACAATCATCAGAACAGTAGAAAGATAGTAATGAAAAGGGCTTGATGATACTGATGATAGTAGTGCCAAAGGAGCCTTGAGAAGAAAGGGAACGAGACTCAGAGCCCCTCGGCTTCGCAGGTCTTGTCAAATCCGCAGATCCGTGACATCGCCAGAAAGCCAGGGCCTCAAAGCCTCGGCACAGAGCGGAGCCTCCTTTTTGGGTCAAGTCCTGGTTTTGAAAACAATAATGTATAAGTACTGGTTGAAAGAAAACGAATTGCCCAAAAACAACCACTAATGTAGTAATATTAGCAATAGTACTAGCAGCAATAATGATCACAATGTGATTTGTGGTTCGGAGGTATTACGACGCAGAGCTCCGCGGTCGTCGCGGAACCGGACGCCTTGGCTTCCGAGAGCTGCGGCACGTGCTGCGGGTCCTTTGCCCTGAGTTTACTTGATGCTGCAGCCCGCCCTCCCTCCCTGCATGTCTGGAATTTACTTTTTTCTCTCCATCGCTGCATTGTGGCACGGGTCTGGACCAGCTTTGGAGGTCAACCCACCATATTTCACCTGGTGCAAGTTTTGGGTGGCGACCGGCAGATAAGTACAACTCCGAAGCTGCTTGTCCGTGTGGTCTGATGTGGCTTTATTCACCACACATCGAGCAAATGCATTGTCAAGCATTCCTATCCGTCTTCACCGGGCAAACTGTCTCATGGACAGTTTGAAGCACGAGCGTCTTCGACAGGTGTTGCTATTAAGCGGAGACGTAGCAGAATATCCCAGTGTAATGGAGAACTCTTGGGAACGAGCAGAGGCTGCGGGTGCGGGGCTTCAAGCACACAGCAGAAACGCACAGCTCTTGACATAAGCTATATGTCAGCAATAAGGAGAACAGGATCTTGTCGAGGAACCTCGTCCTTTAAGGCTTCGTAAATTGACAGTTATTGGCTATTACCACATTACCACATGTTCCTCCGAGCTACCAAGCCATAGAAAATGCGTAGAAGGCATATGTAGACTGAAGCGCTTCAAGTCGCGTTCGCAAGGAATTGAACCAGCACCTGGGCCTACCTATGCCGGCTGCACCATTAGCCCAGCCCTCAGACTCATCAGCTTGCCTGTGCTTCAGACAAGAGGTTACATCGGAGCCAGGGATCTCAGATGGGCTGCGCACATTTCTGTTCGAAAGGCCGAGCAGCTCTTCAAACGCCTCTCGGATGCATGGATGCAGGTTTGGGTCCTGAGTATCAGGGTAGACCCTCTGTAAAGCTGTCGGAAGGCATCCCCAGGAGCCACATTTCGAGTTGCACTGGAAGCAGAGAGCCGTGTCCCTGATATGTAGTCAGCAGGATCCAGAATCAGCAATTCACACTTTAAAGCGCCCGCCGAAAGCAGAGCATGGATGTCATCAGCAACGTTGAGTTGCGGCACGTTGCAACAGCTTCTACTGTGCCGCAGGGCGAAATCGTAATGATAGCTATTGGGCTTACGTACATGCAGTCTTGCAACTGGTGTGGAAAGGGATCGTCAGCATCATGTGGATGATGGTTCTCGTTCTTACCATGGCTCTAGCAAGCTGCTGTTCACTCTGCTAAGATTCCGAGCCTTTGTCCTGCTCGCAGCATACCTGTTCTAGGAATATTCTGGGTAGGGGTGTAGACAGCAAGCGCACTGAATTGAACCTCGGAGAGGCTACGACTTCAACGGCGATGGCGACCTGAGCTTTGAGGAGTTCTTTGAGCTCTTCGTGGGGATCTCGGGACTGCAGAGACCCGGAGGTTCCGAGTTGGATTGAAGACTGCGAAAAACGCGAAGACGGGCCGTAGAATTTCTTGGCGCGCGCATATCACCGAGGGCGCCCTTTCTGCAGCTAGGCATCGCGGGCGTCAGCAAGGCAAGGGTGACAGACGAAAGCTGAGGTGAAAACACTTCGGCGCGTCGCTTTCGACCGGTGTGGCCGCCTAGTTTGGAGGCTTCGGCCGCCTCCGCTGCCTTCGGACACTTACCCAGGCCCAGGCGATAAGGGATAAGGCCGCGCCCAGTACCTGCAATGTGTTCACCGGGCTTCGAGCACGCGAACCGCCTCAGGAAGATGCTGCTTAGCCGGGCAGCCACTAGGTTCCAGATGTATCTGAGCTATGGCTTCTTCTGACAAGAAGCTGTGACAAAATGCCGCCAATGCTGCTGAGACGGGCTTGTCCTAGCGCGTGAAACCCTTAGATGAGACTGATCAGCCGGGTCTTCGCCAGGTCGGTGCTCCTCGGTCGCGAGATTTTCGTGACCCAAGAGCCGGGGAAGGTGCCACGTGTTGGTTGCAGCAAAGCATGAAAACGACTACAGAAGCCTGCCTGCTTCATGCCTCCACACACTGATGCTGATAGGACCATCTCCAAAGCACGTTCCTGGGAAGCAGCGACAGCCACTGAATTTCGCAAAGCATCTTCGTTTTGCCATTCCCTCATCATTACGAGGGTTCATTACCAGCATTACAGCGCTCATGATGCTAGGCTTGGTTGTTGCTGCAAGATTCTCGCGTGGCTTCAACCCAACAGAGTGGACCTGCGAAGACCTTCATGTACGTGCACGTCAACGTTCCTCATGTCAGTCCCCATTTCTCACGTCACCAATCGTGTGCTAAGATGTGTGAATCTTGGCACAGCATTGCCACAAGGGCATGGACAGCATCACATGAAGTATGTCCACATGCGTAAGTCGCGCAAGCGCTTCCAGTCAAGCACCTGTACCGTCGCGAGTACGAGCGCCGCCAGTGTCAACTGTGCACTGGAAGCTTTTCGGGTATTGAGAAGAAGGGACGAAGTGGACGGGGTTCGACTTATGCAGGTCTGGGATGTCTACCATCGAGCCGTGGGCTAAGAGCTGCAGTGGAACTTGGGAGTGACACAAGGTCATGTCTCTTCACGTAGTGTTTGCAGTCCCAACTAAGGCACGGACTAAAGTGTCATCCGTTAAGCTTTCTACCCTCGGCGCTTTGGCTTCTGAGGTTAAAACACTGGGAGAGGGCTCGTTTGGCGCGGACCTGAGCTGGGCGGGCTGTGCTTATCGAGCTACTGCTGACGGATGTCCTAATTTGAGGCCCGCGAAGCCCTGAAGGGGCATGCAGCGTTCTGAGGCTCTGCTCATCTGGGAAAGCATAAGAGGACCAAGGAGGCGGGCGGGCGTCGGGATGTAGATGTGCGTCAGACAGCCAACTCCCCAAAGCAAGAGTTTCAAACTTCCCGGGACTTGTAGCCGACGCATGTGCCAAGGCTCATGCATAAATCGCCCACTGCATGCGCGCTGCCCAGGAGCGCGTCATCAAGGTCGTCGAGAAATCGCAGGCTGCGAACGAGCTGGGGAGGGGGTTGGCATATGTCATCTTTCGAGCTTGAGTACGGGGCAATGCAAATAAGAATACGAATCATGTGACTTTGTAGCGGTCATTGATGGCAGACACCAATCTCATTCCGACATTGCTTTCGCGATGCTTACGTCGAGAGGCAAAGCTTCCGGTAGAAGACATCGAGAAGGAAATCATGGTCCTTCGACAGCCTGAATCCAAGTTCAAGGGGTGAGCTGAAGCCGCCGATTTATACTCATATCTATCGCCTGCGTCCGCAATCTGTCGGTTCCTGGGTTTCTGGACCTTCTGTGCTACCGCCGCAGCTTTTTTGGCAGCTCTCTGTGAAGCAGAACCTACGCCTCCGCAGAAAGCACCATGGCAGACCGAAAGGCTCGGCCCAAGATCATCTTAAACGGGTCCCCGAGCTCGTCCAGAGGCCTAAATACTGTAGCATAACTATTGTTCCCTTAGAACCCTTATTGTAAATCATGATATGCCACAAGATCCTATGCGGCTCATGGTTTGAGCATGCTTGAGCAATGGGGAGAGTCTTTCTGTAGGGGGGTAGGATGCCAGTGGGCAGACAGCTTCAGAAATTCGGGGCCGGGAGTGAACGTGGAGCACCTGGTAACACAAGTGTGTGGGCTTGATTTGCGCAGTGTGGATTGCGCGGGACGAGCGATTGAACATGACGGGAGAATCCTGGAAACAGGCGTGCCGTAATTACGTTGAACGTGTCGAGCTTCCGGATGTCGCGTGCGCAGTATGCAGAGAGCCTGTCAACCTCGTCCAAACACTTCGAAAGATTTAGTGCTGCTCAACTCTGGCGCAGCCGACAGGCTGAGGTGTCTTGTTTGTACCAAGAATGTCTTGAAGAGTGTGGTCGCTGCTCCTGTTCATCCTGGGCATTCGGCTCGTCAGGCTGTGATCAAGAATGCGGACATGGCAGAGGACTGGTCTCCTGTTAATGCTGAGTGATACATGGGAAGCAGGGGGCCTGTGGCCTTGCCAAAAGTCGGGTTTGGAGACCACGAGACAGTAGCAAGATAGGTGATCTAGGTGATCTGAATGATTACGGCGGCACGTCACCCCTGGTATCGGTGCAGGACATGCAGCAGGATGCCATTGATTGTGCGACGCAGGCATTGGAGAAGTCACCTGGCAGGCAAGAATATTTTGCAGGTGGCCGAAAACATTGACATCCCGGCAGCTGGACTGGCTTGTTGTTTGGTTGTTCATATCTGCCTGCGGTGTCTAAGTAGTGCCTGCAGCTGAACCTTGCAGGTACAACATCGAGAAGGACATTGCCGCGTTCATCAAGAAGGAGTTTGACAAGAGACTTGTCCCGGAATTGATGCGGTACACTGTACAACCCCCACGGTCTGATTTAAAGGGTGCCATGACATTACTTCAACAGTGTGGAAAGGTCCTCACTTCTGCGAGGCTGCTACTGATGCTAGTGTACGTCTGCAAGACGCAAATAAGGAAGTACAATCCCACCTGGCATTGCGTGGTGGGCCGAAACTTCGGTTCCTATGTGACCCACGAGACGAAGCATTTCATCTACTTCTACCTGGGCCAGGACGGGGTGTGAGTAGGAAGCACAACCGGTCACAGTTACTCCTGTGTTTGTGTCTTAACTCTCGGGGGTGCAGCCTGGGAATGTCATAGCATAGCAGCCATCGTCGCCCTTGGGCAGGTTGCAATTCTGTGTTTCAAGCCCCGGGCTCAGTTTTCTGGAACGACTCCTGGCTTGGCTTGGCCTACGCGTACTTCAAGCTGTTTCCTTCTGCGGGTTGTGACCGACTTAGGTCTGGCTGAGGGGCTGAGGGGCTGAGGCAAAGGATCGAGATCTGGCTTTCTGGAGTGGCAACCTGCAGGGAGAAGCAAAGTGACAAAGGGGTAGTGAGCAAGTACGTGCATTCAATATTCGACTGGTTCAGGCTTGTGCAACAAACTCAAGAGCATCCTCTCTGCAGTGCTGCCACATGTACTGCAAGTTGCCAAGGCTCTGCGCGTGGGGCTAAAAACCCCTGATTCACAAATCTAGGTCACATGCAATCTAACTCCGTCCTGCCCATGTTTCACGCGAGAGAGCAAGCGGCTCAGGGTCAAGAGCGCAAGGCCAAGCAATGACCCGATGTGGACTGACGAATTCGCTGCGCAGGCTCAAGCAGAGTCGTGTTCGCTGTTCGACCCGACCCTCTGGAAAGAGAACTTTGCTGTCCGTCGAAGCGGAGCACAGAGCATTGCATGGGATAATGTTCTTCGAAATGCATGTGTGCAGCTTTCAGGGTGGATCATCCACACATCATTCGGCTGCACGAGTGGTATGAAGGGCAGGGAACCTGGCATTTTCTTTGTGTGATGACGTTTGCCCTGCGCCTCGGTTGCCATGAGGTGCTCGACTAGGTCACCTGTCGTACTTGAGAGCCTGGGCCCAGGTCATCGAAGATCTATCTGGTGATGGATGCGATTAAGGCCACTTACGACTTGCCCCTGCCTTGAGCACTTTCTCGAGCAGACTGGTCGTGCCATCCATCCCGATCGTGTTGTAGCGGCTTCAGCGTGTCAAATGTGTCAAATCGTCCTGCAATATAGGCCTTTTGAGCAGATTGCCTGATGCAGGGCGGCACCCTGCGCGAAGTCTTGCTGCGCTTCCAAGCGGAAAGGCCAAGTGCACAGTTTGAAGGGCATCTCCAGACGTGACGGGCGGACAGCCCAAGCAGCCACCTTCTGTGTCCTGGGATCGGAAATAAGCCCAAAGTCCCCAAACCTCAACAGACTGTGTGGACACAACAACTGGACGGTCCGAGCGTGAGCGCCGAAACCATAAAGCGCAAAGCACCTAAACCCTCCAACACTAAAGCCAAAACCTCGCCTGGCTTGTCCAAGTGTGAGCGCCGAAATCCATGAAGCCTAAACATCCAAAAGAGCCCACCTAAACCCGAAGCCCCTTGACCTGGTCTCCACTTAGACTTCGAAAGTCAGGTAAACAGAGCCTAAGCAATATATATATATATATATATACATATATATATAGTATATATATTTTTAGATGTTATATGTTATATATATACATATATTTTATACGTATGAGAAAAAAGTCCGAAGCACCTCAGTTCCCAGTTCCCAGGGCCGCCGTGGAGGAGACCTGGAGCCGGTCCGTGATGAAGCAGACACTGCAGGCAGTCTTTAGAGAAAGACGAAAGACACATACATGCATACATACATACATACATAAAAATTTACTACATTTATATTCAGTATATATACATATGTGTACACATAGAAGATGTTGTTAAGTCATAACAACAAATGAGTGTAAGTTGTCTTGAAGCACCAAGAAGACTAGTGGGGAGGGAGGGTAATACTGATGATAGCGATATACAGAAGACAAACCTCATACTGTCTTCGTACTGAGGCTCTTTGTTTCGAAGGAAGAGTCGGCGTAGACATTGTTTTCTTTGAACGGGTCCTGATACAATCATGGTCTCTGAAAAAGGTGTTCATCGCTCCGCAAAAATGTTACAATTACAAGAGAGGTCCTATTCTTATGGATTCTATAGTAAATGGTCAGCCTTGCTTTAGGATCAATTCCTACTCTTTGCGCTGGTTTGCTGTCCCGTATGTTCTGAAAACTTCCCAAAGCAACAGAGCTATTCATTCAACCATGCTCACATGGGGGCTCTTGTATCGCAGTGTCCAGGCCATGGCCTATTGCCATGGAATGCGAATCATCCACAAGGACCCTCCGCCACTATCTGACCGATCTTGGCATTCGGTAACAGCGAGACGCCAAAAGCCTACGATCCAGCGCAGTCTGCAGTCCTGAACGGCTAGGATTTGAAAGACGAGAATGTGATGCTTCTCAAAGGGGCCCGGTAGCTGAGCTTCCTGTGTGGCTGCACTTGAGATCCAGTGCATCGGGCACCTTCAACCTACTCCCTTTGCTTTTTTCTGCTGAGTCTGAGACCTCGGAGCCCTTCGTTGTCATCATCGACTTGGGAGCCACTTGGACAGGGTGTAGCCGCGCAGCTCTACGAACCGTCGCTGGAAGCATCTCAACTGTGACCACCCCTCACTGGCCGTTCACCATCTTGCCCCAAGGTTTCTGAGATGTTCTCGTCTTCTGATCCCCATGGAAAGTCCGGACACCCAGTTAGTCTGCGCTGCTAACCTGCCATTGCCGCGTCTTGCAGCTTGAGAGCTTGAGATGGGTGATTCAGTGGTTCAGAGGTCTAGGCTGAGGACACCCGAAGCTGGGTTTTCGAAGTCCGTATTCTCCTGACTCTCCTCAAAAGGACGTCGTATAGTTGGTTGACATGAGGACAAGTTGACATTGAGAGAATCTCACTGAGCGCAGAGAGGCACACGATTCATGGCTCAGTTGGCGTGATCAAACTCATAGGTTTTGACAATAATGGCCACTCGGGTTGACGGAGGCCATGGAGATGAACTGATCACCTGGTGGCATGAAGACAGCATCACGGAGAAGAGGGAGCTGCAGCCAGAGGAAGATCGGAGAGTTGTGCGCTCGCCCTTCTTTGAAGTTTCGGTGTGGACTGCGGCGGAGCCCGAAGAGACTGACCGAAGCCAGAAGCCATTTCCTTACTTCTCATGGCCTCGTATGGGACGCCAGAAGTGGGGCTACTCCAAGGACGACGGGGCCGAGGATTTCGAGAGGAATCACTGCACCTGCACGTGGGCACACTTCCTCTATTCGACTGATGTGTGGGTAGAAGTCACTCTTTTGGGTGATGCAGACCACCCGAACATAGCAGAAGAGATCCTCGTTCGTCCTCGCAAGATGTCTGAACAAACTGAGGGCGGATACTGGCGACCTGAGAAATCGGGAAAGAATGCCGTGAAGATCAAGATACCTTACAGTGCAGAGGGCTTGCGTTTTTCCCTGGAGTTCAGCTGGGAGACGCTTCAGCTTTCTCAGGGCAGATTTTGTCCATTAGAGTGTTTGCGAGTCTTCATGGGCAAGAGCATACGGTTTTTTGACCGCCGTTCGCTGGACCACGGCGAGTTTCGGGGTACATAGCTTGAGTTCCAAATCGCAAGACTTCGCAAATTCATAGCTTGCCCTGCGCAGCCCATGTTTTGATGCGCGAGCCCAGGATCTTCACATTCCAGCACGAAGGTCGCGACATCGCGGAGATACCTCGCAATGCTCTGATCCTTTTTGCGGAGCCCATTGAGAAGCAGATCAGGTGCCGAGAACCAGTGTGCATATAGACGGGTTGCGACATCGCTGGCCAACTTCCTTAACTTGAAACCATCATAGGAGTAAGATGAACCATCTAAACCTGCTGGAGCTGGAGTCCACAGTCTAGAACTCGAGAAAGCACTCACTGTAAGCCTGCGAAGATCACAGGGCTTGTGGCTTCGTGCTGAGGGTAACTGCTTGCCACGATTCACCTTAGAATGCGCAAGAGGGTGGGGCGGACGTCCTGGAATGGCCATAACCAGCCAACGCCACGGGAAATGTGTGTCCGGGGGTGGAGGACTGGTTGCAGCGGTTAAGGTGAAGGGCAGTGAAGGGGGCATTGGCCCAGAAGTCCTTCCCGTCGGGTTTCAATCGTGTCATTGTGCTGGCACACATGCATGAACAAATCGAATCTAACGAAATCTAAGCGTCATCTGAGGCAGAGTTTGCTTTGCCATCGCAGCTAGGCGCACCCGCAGGCCAGAGGATGTTTTCTCCGCAGCAGAGCTGGAATCCAAAGTCCATTACGTCGATGCTGAGAAGGACAGACTTCTCTGAGATTTGCCTTGGCGGTCTCATACGCCGTAGCTGTACGCAATCAGCAGGACTTCCCGTTGAACTTAGATGCCATCCACAAGCCCGTCATCTACTTTCCGGCCGGCGTCTATGCCATGGCAACGGGATTGAAATTTCAGCTTCGGTTGGTCCACCAGATCAGACTCCGGCCCAATCATAAGCCCCGTGCTCATTCGACACCTGTAGGGGTGGCTTTCATGTAAGGCGTGGAACTATCATGCATACCTCAACAATGAGATCGAGTGGATCTATCTGGCACCGGGGTCCTACATCAAAGGTGCGATCCAGTTGCTGGCTAGGTGTTTTCTGCACTGCATGAAACAGGGTCACGGGTAGGCTTCACCTGTTGGTGCTAAGGCGCAGCAGGAAGTATGCTCGCAGAAAAATGCAGCCTGCCCAAGCAAAGGTTCCGTGGCGAAGGTGGGAAAACGCCTGAGAAGCTGCGAATCACAGGACTGAAAACGCACACCTTCAGCAGCTACTTGTAGCAGCTAAGTCATATTGCATCTTCTTTTTGACAGGAGCCGGCACTATATCCGGCGAGAAGTATGTCTATGAGTGCGACAAGGCAAGTAAAAATCGCCCACGAGGTCTCCAGGAGTTGACAGAGCCTTGCCAGGAAAACGGCTATGCGACACGGCCAGCGCATGAAGCAGGAGCTCGTTTCGGGCATAGGCACAGCCTCTAAAGAGCTGAAGCACCAGAAACCTGATTTGCGTGGGAGCTTTCAGAGCTTCCCTGGAGGAGGCTACGAAGGGCGCTGCCTGAAGATGATGGACCTTGCTCTCTTGCTCTTGTGCAAATTGCAGGGACCGGCACACTGCAGAATCTATAGTTTGTATGCATATACTTGGATATACAAATGAGGGAGGGAGCTGTTTGCCGGGGGGCTTCCTTAATGCGCCCGGACACAACCCGCCCCAGCACAAGGAGAGCAAGCGGGCGAGAGTGCTTGTATGCTAGTCATCGAGTCATCATGTCCGAAGAAGACGAAGTGCTGTGTCACAACTCAGCCTCAGTTTGTTTGAGCCAGCTGGCCAAAATCTGATCATCAACAGCTGCCCCGTCGACAGGAGTTCTATTCACCTGGGGATATGAACCAGGAGCCCTCTCGACTGTGCCACATGCATTTGCATCTCGTTCCGTTGGATTTTGGAAGCTTACCCTTACAAGTTTCACCAGCGCTGACAGGAGCTGGACGTTCACGGCATCACGCTCACGAATCCACCCTTCCATTCCTTTACCGTGTACGGAAGCCTGGACCAGGTTGGCTTTCGAGTCTCCTTTCGGAGCGTTTTTCTGTTGCCTTTCTGTGTAACAAGGAGAGTAGGAGCCAAACCTTCCGGACGTTGAGGGGTGGGAGGAGAGACAGGCTCCTTGGAGCCTGCGGAAAAAAAGCGGCGAGAGAGAAACTGAGTCAGACAAGTTTGGGCAAGCACACCACTAGCCGGGGGCCGAAAAGGGGCACAAGATGCGTGATCAGGAGAAGATTGAGCGCACCACTAGCCAATACTATCATGCTCTACAGTGGTGGTAAAAGGTCAACGACGCAGTTCGAAGACTGTCCAGCCGAGACTGGGTGAGTAGGCACCTTCGATTCGCAGGCATGCTCCAAATTCGCCACCACCGTGGAGAACTACCACATGGTGGGAGTTTGGTACTACCAAACCGATGGCCCGGAGGTGCGGGATCTGACCCCAACGCTAGACCTGGCGAAACCAGAACCTCGGTGAATCCCGGCTCCACTATTCTTAGGTTCTTGCACGGGCTCGAGGTTCCCAGCTGGTCCATGGTCCAGAACTCATTCTTCCAGACTGGGGATGATTGCATCAAGCTCTACTGGAGCCATGCCGCTTTGCTCTGATGGGCAAGTTTTGCTCGCTCGTATCCATGTCGGTGCTCAGTTTGGGGCGGCTGGTGCGGGGTTCTAAAGTTCTACAACTAAGACTTTCGAACCAGTGACTGGGTTTCGAAGCCACAACCGTCAGGTGACGGTGCGGAAGATTACTGCCTGGTTTCAAGGAAACGGTGGCTTCATCCAGTTCGGTTGGAAGCCTCGCAACCTTACCCAGATCACGTGTGAGGAGCGGTGTGTTTAATGCTCCGAACATGCTTTTGCAGCGTGGCTTATGGCTGGCCATCCGTTTTCGACGACGGTCAGTCGTGACGCATGTGAACTGCTTGTCAACGAGAGTGTTACTTTAGTTTGTTGTCTGTCCTGCAAAGTTTGGGATCAGGAGGTGGACGTGATCCATGACCTTTCTCGCTACAGGCAGGCCAACAACTGTGCCATCGTTTGCGCAGCCGACCTGATCACGGACAGTGACAAGGCGGCTGCACACGAGTTCTGTATTGAAAGCCTGGTGCTGAGGGATATCCGTGTGGAGGGGAAGTGCATGTGTCCTATCCGTATTGCAGTTCAGTCCCAGATCCGGAACATCAAAATTGAGCGCTTATGGATTGACGAGTGGGATCGATCAGAGGACCGGTGTGGCCTCAAAGACTTCAAGAAGAATTCTCATGTGACAAAGTACTTCAGTGATTTGGAGGAGGCTTTCCTTGAAATCTCTGACTTTCGGATCGGCGGCGACGTGGTCACTGAAGCGAACGCGGAATCCTTGGGCAGGATGACAGTCGACCCTCTTTTCCACAGCAAGTGGTGCCTCCGAGCCTCCCGTGAACATAGCCGACAAGAGCATCGTCTGCATCCTCGGCCCGCCAACAAGTGTGTTACGATGTGAGCTTTGCCGCCTGGAGCTTCAAGACGCTCCGGAAAACCGCACGACGACAAGGTGAACACGTGAGAGCGGAAGCTGGACAGAGCCGCCCTTGGTGGAGGACAGCTTGGAGGTTGATAGGGCTCTAGAGGAGGTGAGCGGTCGGGGTCGAGCTGCCCATGACGCCCATCACTGCGACGAGGCGCTCAAAAGCTAGAGATTCCGTTGCTGTGTGCTTGGTTGCCCGTTGGGCTCCACCAAAACACCCCCATGCTAAGGCTGATGGGGGGCACGCCCATGACAATGGCTCCAGAGGCCACGGCCCTGTGACACCCGGTTAGCTTGGAGGCTGTTCATGTCGTGCAGATGAGTTCTTGGCTGCACCGGGTCTCGAGGCCAAGCTTGAGTAGGATGAGGTCGAGGTAATGATACGACTCAAGGAACTTTCGGAAGCTCACACTTGTGGCACACGGCTGCTGGTGACACGGCCACGCTCTGGTAACTTCTACGTCGACAGGAATCTCCTAGCCATGATCGTTGCTATTCGGTGCTAACCTCTGCGGCAGGTCGGTCGGTTCTGTGTTCGGAGTAAAATCCATCCCGGGCTCAGGTCTGGGAAAACAACTTCGGCCCCAAGTGCGACGTTTGGTCTGCAGGCCATCGCCGGAAAAGAACCAAAAAAAACAAACTCCAAGATTAGGGGCTATTGTCACGTAAGTGTTCGTTTGGAGTAGATGCGGAGACCCGGGAGCGCTGCCTAGCAGACCGTGTACAGGATGCATTCTGTACGAGATGCTTGCGGGAAGCCTCCCGTTTGCTGTGAGGACTTGCAATGGGCAACGGTTTCAAGTGGATTGAGCATCACTGTAGTACGTCTTCGGGGCTTCAGTTGCTTGCATGGCAATTCCCTTCCTTCTCGCTGTCCTCAGGAGCATGAATCCAAAAGATTGGCAAGCCTTACACCGGTATGGCCCGGATTGGCGAAAGGCAGGTCACGTCACTCACAACCGGAATCTGCGTGCGAACCGTCGAAGGGAGGTGCTGGTGGGATAAAGCATCAAGCCGTCCGTTACATGGTTTACGAATATTTAATTGTTCATGTCTGTTGGCCCTCATGTAGGCACTTGGCTTTGATGCGGCAGGTGAAAACGTCAAGCCTCAGCCGCAGGCTTTGCCACGGCCTCAGCACCCACTAGCAGGAGCGGTCGGAGCTTGGCATGAGCTGCATGGCATGACCGAGTGCAGCCCACGGCCTCGCTAGAAGTAGGCTTCTCATTGGGAGCAGATAAGTCCTTCGAAGCCAAGCTTTCAGCTCGGCATCTTCTGACTCACTCGTTTTCAAGTGGGCCATCGAGGTCAAGAGATGCTGACCTACTCGGACACACACAGGCCCTCAAGGGCAGGGATTTCTGAAACCGGTGCCATTCAGCTTACTCAAGGCATGTAGTTATTCGGGAAACCCTTGCGAACCTAGGGACTCTTGTGAAGTGAGGAAGGCAAGGGAGCACTTGAAGGTTGAAGGTGTCCAGAAAACGACGCAGCTAGCAGCCAGATGCGAGGACTTGTTACGAGGAAGGCGGCGCGACAACACTGGCAGGTTTCTCTGAAGCTTGTCACAGGTCAGATCGTGCGGTCGTTTTCAGCCGGAATTGGCTGTTGTTAGTGCTTAGAGTTCTCACAGTTTTCGTGATGGCCAGACCAACGATGCTCCAGTGCCTGCAGCACAAGTGGTCGTCGTGCTCAGCCAGGGGGTGAGTTGAGAGAGTGCTGGTGGTGCAAGAGGTCGCGACTTAGTCGACTTAATCCGGCTCAGCATTGCCGAGACGTAGACAGGCAAAATAGATTTCTTGTAGTGGGTCAAGCGCGATGCGAGACGTTCTGGGGGGCCATGTTCGGATCCGCGTTCGAATATGTTCTAGCGGACCACGAAAGCCTCCATTGGAAGCGCGACGGCGACGAGTGTAAGTGTAAGCTTGGCTTGGCTTGCGGAGTCGATGTCTCTGCGGGCCGAAACCCGAAAGACTCAAATTGCCTTGATGCGGGAAGTCAAAGCCACACAGCCACAGCTCCCTTTGCTCTCAGGTTCGGTGCGAAAGACGAGAGCCTTGGAGTTCTGGGCCTCGGAGGGCGGAAGGTGGAATCCTGGAATGGTGTCTCCTGAGCCAGTTGAGTGCTTGTCAGTGCCTGGCGGCTTTCTTTGACCGAGGCTCTTGATGTCGACCAGCTGAAGCAGCTCCAGGAGCTTTTGGAGCAGGGAGACTAAAGTAGTAGAGTGGCGGATTACTGCAGGCACTGTAAGTCTGAGCCTCTTTGAAGAGCTTCTGGCTGCAGGAGTTTTCAAACGAGTCTGCGCTGAAACGAGCATTGCCCTTAGCTGAAGCAGGCCCAGTCCAAGAGTCGTCATGGACATGTTGCGGTTGGCTGTGGCTCATCTCAGCGCCTGCGCTCCCGACAGCATTGTAAAGCTTGCACCATCGTCCCGTCTGGCGCGTTCCTATGGTCAGACGTCGGCTCGAAGATGACGAGGTTTCACACAAGCCGGCACTGACAACTTTCATATGACAAAGCTCCGGTAACCAGGCCGAGCCAAAACAAGATTTGAGTTTGTGCCTGTATAATAGCCCAGTTCTACAGCCAGCCTTGCTCTCAGACACGGAAGCCGCCCTTGAGCGACCTCTTGGCCAAAGTGCCAAGCCATGACTCCAGACAGTGGGTGAAGCTTCGACGGCATGCAGAGCCACGTTTACTGGCGCAACTTGGAGGAAACTTGAATCATTGAAAGTTGTGTTTCTTGGTGCTCTTTTTGGGGATTTGCGGTGCGTTTCTATGCCAGCAAGGCGACCTGTCCGTGGTCGGCAGTGGCCGGGCGCTTCTGCAGAGCTCTACAGGGCGCTTCAGTCTGCACTGGGGCCGGGGGCGTTTTGGTGTGCTAAAGTCGGCACAGGTCCATCAGCTCTGTATCATCCTCCAATAGTCTTTGGAGTCTAAGATGAGTAAAGCCGTTCAGGCTCAGGACGCCCACGGAAGGATCCGAAAGCAATTGCATGCAATGTCGCTGCTTCTCCTGGCATGTGTGCCGGTGATGGTCGTGAGCCACTCCTAGCTAGCACTGCTTGCAAACTTGGAGGGCCGGGAGGACTGCCCGCATTGCCTGCAGTCTGGTGGCCGACCCGCTTGGCTCCAGGCTCCAGGCTGGCCTTTGTGGAGATCCGGTGCAGGGGCAAAGCAACCCTGTGAGACTTGAAGACGAGACTTACCTCAAAGCTGGAGTTGTGACGGCAAAGTATGAGCCAGGCGAAGTGGTGGAGTTCCAGGTGGCAGTTAGTACACATCATCAAGGACACTACGAATTCCGCATTTGCGACAAGCCTTTGGATGCAGGGTCCCTGATCTCAGTCGCCGAGGGCCAGGCTTGCTTGGACCAATGGTTGCTGCAGCGTGCTCCGCCATTGGCTGACTGCGTGGTCAACGATCCTCGATGAGACTGCCAGCCTTTGGACTCGAAGCATCCGGAGAGATGGTACTTGCCGCCTGCGGGTTCACACACCCCAGTTGCTGGGCGAGACTTTAATGACTCCATGGCTCCAAAATATCCATCCGCAGCAGAGGTGCACCGCATGAGGTTCAAGATTCCAGATGACTTGCGGTGCTCCAGGTGTACGTTGCAGTGGTATTGGTCCTCTGGGAACAGCTGCTACTACGATGGTGACTACTTCGACAACTATCGAGGACTTGCTTCTCTCGGATGGGATGCCGCGGCATGGCAGCCACAGATACTGGAACCCTGGGCAAACTGCGCAAACAGCTGCTGCCAAACTGGCGGACCGTTCGGCGAGGAGTTCTGGAATTGTGTAGACATCTCAGTCGGTCCGGGCGATGGCACCTCGCCAACATCAACACCCGGGCTGTCAACCACAAGAACTGCCACATCAACTACCAGCCCGGCTACCACAAGACCCGTCCTGTCCACAACGTTGCCAAAAGCTTGCTCCGGGGCTTGGGCAGCATGCGGCGGTCAGAACTGGGATGGGCCAACCTGTTGTGAGGATGGCTATGCTTGCATTGAAGAAAGCATTTGGTACTCACAGTGTCGACCTGTGGCAACTCTGGCTGAGATGCCTGACCTCGCCACTCAGCATAAGAAGCACCGCCACTTTCGTGGAAGCACATTTCTGCAAGATGGAATGCTGTTGGACCAGATGCCTGCAGATGAGGAGTTGTGAGACCCATCTCACGACACTCATGACATGGATGTCGTGCACGCCCATGCTTCGCAGCAGTGCGCAGCGGCTCTACTCAGCTTCTAGAGGGACAGGCTTCAAGTTGAAAGTCTTTCCTATACAGTACAGATTTGCTGGCTGCTGGCTCTTCGCAGGTGGCAAAGCGAGCCTGCAGGAGCCCGCGAAATGCCAGTAGCCGAATTCGAACTTTCTCGTGCTGCCTCCGGTGCTGCTGCACTGTTGCCAAGACACCGCAAGTTGCCGCACTGGTTAGAGCTTGGTTCACGCACGGCGCTTTGCAGCGTTTCGTATTCTTCCCGCTCCTTCCTGTTCCTGGCATCTTCAGAGGGCCGTGCGTTGATCCATCACCCCTTTGGGCCATTTGGCCACTTTTCAGCACAGACTGCTTTGTCCGAGACTCCCAATATGCGGCACATTCAAAACGGCTGCTTCAAGTCCAGGTTGCTGGTGAATCCAAAAACGGTACATTGCTGAGTAGATGTGTCGGCAAAGCATGACTTAAGCCGGACTCCAAGTTTTGTTTCGAACCGGCAAAGCGTCAAAGCCAAGCCAAGGGTGGCGAAAGCTGGACGCTTGCTCGGAGTGCTCGGGCCTTCTGGCGCAGGCCCGGCTCGGCTAGCAGTTGCAGTCTCCGAACGCTAAGGCTGGTAAGGTAAACAAGAATAATTGTGTGATGCTGTCAGGATGCTCACCCGTCCATGTTATCGTATGTTGAAGAGGATCCGAATGTCACCGCCCAGCATTTGCTTTGCACTCCCGCTTTGAACCTGTGCCCTCATGCTATCGCAGCATACAAGCGTCGAATGAAGCAAAGCTAAAGCGTCCTGCTCCAATGCAGGCCCTCAAACTCCAGAAAACCCACCGTGCCGGAAGGCAAGTCCACCTTCCTTTCCGCCCTGGCCGATGTCCTGGATGAGCCTCTCCAGCGGACAGGCCACATGGCGAGAAGCCGTCACGGAGAGGAGCTTTTTGTAATCAGGCGAGAAGTCCATACGTGGCACGCGAGGGGTGATGAGGATGATTCTGCCGGCAATGGATGTTTGTACTGAAAAGAGCTGCAAAGAATGGCTTGCTCTCCCTCCCCCCCTCACTGCTACACGAGGGCAGACAGCCAACAACTACTACGATTTCCACTCGTGACTACTGAATGAAGCTGCAGCTGCTGCTGCTCCCACCGCCACCACCAGCACTCCCCCATCACTACCACTCCTGCTGTCGCTACCGCTGCTGCTGCTGCTGCTGTTGTTCTTCGCATGAGCGGCCTGGCTTGTGCGGTGGAGGCTTGATAGATGAAGATGAACTGAACATCATCCTGCTTGTGGTGGTGTTGTAGTTGGTGGGCTGCTGCTGCTGCTACTGCTGCTGCAGCTGCTACTAGCCGTGACGCTGCTGTCAACCATTGCCGTGCCGACGAGCATGCGTCTGAACTGCCACATTTCTCTACAAACCCGTGATTGCCGAGGACATGTTTGGAGCCCTACTGGAACAATCAGCGTGGCCAAAGGACACGGGGGCTGCGAGGATGTCGATGGCGGTTTGGGCGCCGACTCTTAGTGATGTGAACCGCAAACGACCCGAAGCACCGGAAGTGTCCTCCAGCACCTTGCATCTTCTCTGGCAGGAACTGCTGCGCTGCTTGCTCAGGACACTGGCTCTACCCATAGTTGCTTGAAAGAGTGTTTTGACGACAACATGACTGTTGATGTTGACTATTGTAATGGTGATGAAGATGGGTGAGGTTAAAGTACGGGTATGACCAGCCAACGACGACGATGTGTTAACTGCGGATGGTGATGATGAGGCTGCTGCTGGTGGTGGTGGTGCCCGCTGTGCAAATGTACTACTATGATTTTCAGAGATGACAAGAATGTCTATTTCTCAGAACGGATAGGCACACCCCACCGGCGCACGCCTTCGGGGCACAATAAGCATTTCTCCTCAAGCCTCATCACCTAGGCAATGCCACAAGCAACAGCCAACAGTGGCAGGACGATCCTTTCTTCCCAGAGCTTATGGTGGGAGCGTCTTGGCTTCATCATGTGTTATCAGATGTTTTCCGGCATCCGAGCATGCAAGGGAACTGCTGTTGCTCTGCTTGAGTTTGCTTGAGCTTGGCATTGCTGACTTGCACGCTTTTGCGGCAGTATGGTTGGATTTGACTGGCCCCAGACCCGTAGCCGCATTGGCCAATCATCAAACAGACGTGGCAGGAGACGCTTCAATTCGCTGCAACGCTGAGTGGCCGCCGTGCACAGGAGGCTGTGGAGGAGGACCGGTTGATTGTGCATGCCTCGGGAAGGGCCCTCAAACGGGGTATCAAGGGCTGCACCAAGCAGGCATGATGAATCCTTGGGCTGGTAAGCCCTCGGTGGGCACAGCTTTTTAGTTGTGCATGAATGCTTTCGGACTCTCGCAAGCGCTGCCCCTACTTATGTCCACGAAGCATACAACGAAAGCACGACCCGAACTTGATGAGCATGTGAGGCAGAAGCCTTGCTTCAGCGCGTGGGCCTCGCGGGCGCAGCCTCGCGGTCACTGGGCTGATCAAAGCAACAGCAGCAACAGTCTATTTGTCGATGGGCATACCGCGACAGCTGGAGTGTTTGACGCAGTGTTTGTGCCGTTCGGAAAAATTAGGCTGAGTTTGGTTTGAGGCCCAACGGCACTGCTTAATAGTACCAGGCGGTACGGGCGGAGGCCGCATTTCTGGCGAAGGGGACTCCGGCTTTAGCGCTAAAGCGAGACCAGCCTGCAAAATCATCCCTCCCCCGAATCAGCGGGGCGGCTTTTGTCTCGGCTCAGGCGCGTCAGCTCCACCACCAAAGGCGAGCAGCGACGGCTGGCCGTGGCTTGCGCCCTCGCAGGCGCCACGCGGGAACCCATGGCAGCTCAATGGCTTTAGGCTTTAGAGTATGATGTGCAGAAAGATTCCTTAGTATAGCCATGGTAGCCATGGTAAAATCTACCCCAATATACCCTGCTTTGATCATCCAAGCCCTATATTTGGCTAGCAAAGCGTGCTCCCGAGCCGGAGATGTTAGGCGAGCTGCCGGGGGCGCGAAGTCGGGCGCTGCTCGTGGACGAGCCAACCACGGGCCTTGATGCCTTCCAGGCACCGGCAGGGCGGGGCACAGAACGCTGAGCCATTTTCATGGGCCGGTGTCCCTGTGTTTTAGGTTCTCTGATAGACGTCTCTAAGCATATGCAACTACACCTGAGAGGTGTTTGCCCCCTCACATGCCTCCCCGACAGTCCGGAACTTTGGATTTGCCGTCCGCCACGGTCGTCTTTTTGGAAGGACGGGACACGGAAGAGCGCGCAAAAACCCGAAATCAAGGCCTTGTCCTGTTGAAACCCAAAGGCCCCAAGACCCCTCCTAACTTCGCAAAATGGCAAACTAAACTGAGACCAGCTGCCACTGGCAATGGCACAATGGAGGGACAGTATAATATACACACCGGCGTAAAGAAAAAAAACACGCTGGAAAGCTGCCGGCAGGGTTTGCAATGGATGCACCTCCAGTCGGTCGCGACCGACTTCCCCATAGCCGTAGCCACAGCCGAAGCTGGCCGCTAAAAACCTGCAGGCACAAAGAGTTGTGGAACTCCTGAAGGAGCTGGCGCTTGGCAGGACTGCCCACTTGCTTCTTTTTGAAATCGTTTTCTGTGGTTGTGCTGGATCTTGAGCATGGTTTCAACGCCGACAACATTATGCAGTGTTGTTGTGACAGGAATTGTGCGTGCGTGGCTTCACTTCACCAGCCAAGAGCGGCAATTTTTCGTTGTCCGGGCCTTGTTCCATGGGAATCTAGATTTGGCGGATCTTTTGGGTCGGCTGCGAGACGAGTGACTCCGACAGACTAAGGCCTGGACGATACCTTGGTCCTGGCACCAGGCCGTTGACATGGTTTGCCCAAGAGGCGTTGTTTAAGGGTGAGGCTCTGTGTGCCAGCCAAACACTGTGAAGCAACCCAGGTCGTCAACCTCGAAGATTAAAGGGTCGTACTGTTTACATGTTCCAGGTTTGAAGCTTGCTGAATTGCCGCAGCAACGATGTCTTTCGGGCACAATGCTGCTGGCTTCTGCCTGGGCAGCTGTGACACATGTTGAGCTAGAGAAGACGCCCACGCTTGCAAGGCCTGTCAGGCTTCAATCTGTGGTTGTTGTTCGAAGCCCACCTGCCTTGTTCCAGTCGTGGTTCCTGCTGTGTGCTGAACACTGTACCTATATGTCGATACTCGACTGCTCAGACAGGGCGTCTTTCTTCCGACATCTTGGCTATGCTGACTGTAAGATTCAGTCACCAGTTTTCTTTGAGCGGCTGACAGCGCCGTTTCCATGTCTCTGCTACATCGGGCCTCTGAAGCCCCTACCCGAAGCACCGAAATTCTGCAGGCGGGCACGTCGTGTTCTGTGGCTCCGCAGATGACATGTCCGAGCACTTCTGCTCCTTGGCGGCATTCAAACATGTGAAGGTCCACAAGTTGAAGTCTCTGCAGTTGCATATCTTTGATGTTGGATTCTTGGGTTGGTCAGCTTTGCGGTTTTGCTGGTGACTCACGGAAGGCGGCTGGCCCTGACTCCCTTGCATTGCTGCATGTTACGTGTTGCCTCCAGTCGTTCCACTTCACCTTCCGTATGCTTGTGAGCTAGTGGAACCCACAGGTGGGCTCGGCTACAGCTGCGCTGATCAAGGCGCCGTCAGGGTCGAAGAAGGGTTTAGCTTACCGAAAACACCGCAACGAGTCAAGATGCTTTCAGTCGCACGGCAATGCAGCAGACTACCGAGTGCCGTTTGGGCTGGCCAGGTGCTCCAGGCGTTCGGTATGCCCATAACAAGCAACAGCCATGTCACACGATCCGTCTGGAGGTGTGAATCCGGCGGAGTTCGTCATTGATCTTGTCTCCATCGACTACGAAAATCTGCCACAAGTGGTACAGGATCCGGGCAACACACATGTTTGCTCGACTCTGCCACTGCCTTCTTCAAGACTTCCCAGAAGAACAAAGAAGAATCGTGGAAGGAGCCCGTGTGAAAAGAAGCAGTCTCTCACGAGTCCCTCCGAAAGAGGACAAGCAGCGAATCGAGGTCTGTGCAGCTGCCTGGCGCTGCCGGGCAGAGATATGGAGTGGAGTTACGCTGCCTGGAATCCAGTGGTTTGCCCTTGCTCAGGCAAGCGCTGTCAGGACGATACACTCGACATGGAGATTCCCCGCAGCAACCCGGCTGAGCGAGTGCATACTCAAGAACATGTGGCCACTTCCAGAGTCTCATTGGCTCGGGCCGAAAGAGCTTTGTCCCACTTGAAGAATCTTTGCTCATGCTGATGTGGTTCAAAAAAGCGCTCAGTACTTTCAGGCAGCAGTTTCGTTAAGCGTCGGGCGTCTGTCAGCCGCCCGGTTGCATATGCAATTTCGGATGGAACTGCACAGGGGCGGCTTCTTGCAAACAGCGCAGGAGGAGCCGAAAGAAAGATTTCGCGATGCGATGGATAGGATGCAATGATATCATTAGCATTCAATGCTGCTTGCTGGCAGGCAGCCGCAGGTCGCATTCCATTGTAACCGGAAGTGTGGACGAAGGGAGAAGAATTAGCAGAGAGCACTCCACAGAGCCTGCTGATGTGGAGGTGGTAGGTTCAGTCAGTAGCTACGCGGCATGTTGGCGACAAGAGCTCAGGAGCCTTCTTCCTGCTGACTCAGAGATCAAGCATCCAGATCATGCGCGATCGCATGACGAATGCGCCTTGCCTGTCTGTGCACTGCGGGCTAGCATTTGGAGGTTTCTGGTTCAAGGCCGGTTTTGCAAAGGGTTTCATGCGCAGTGCAGACACTTCAGGGATGGCTGTGCCGACAGGGTCAGAATGTCGCTAGTCACTAGTCACTACCCTGAGTTGCCGGGGCCAAGACCACCTCTTCAAAGGACTCAGCCTGGGCCCCAAAGGTTTTCCGTTTGGTGGCCACTGCCGGGTTGGCGCTGGTCTTTGGTGTGCACTTTGGCAAGTCGCGCGGACGATTTGGATACCGTCCTTTCCGTGGTGCCGCTGCATTATGTAGTCACATCGAACGACTCAGTCGCTGAATAGTACGCTCGGAGGATTGTTGTAGAAGAATGGAGCAGAAAAGGCAAACTCTTGGGTTGCGTAGGCGGGGTTTCAGACTCGTAAGGCCTGGGGTGAAGAGGTTGTGTACCTGAACAGAGAACCGTCAAAAGTGGGTCACTGCTTTGGAATCAAACACATCTTTAACCAAGTATGAAGGTTCCGTTGGATTGACGTCTCACATTGCTATTGCACCAAAGGCACTTTCGCACCATATATACATTTGCAAATGATGCGTATATACACACACGCATGGATAGATAGATAGATAGATAGGTCGCTAGCTAGGTAGATAGGTGGATAAATGGAAAGATAGGTAGATGGATAGATCGATGGACAGATGGCTAGATGGATGGCTAGATAAGTGGATGGATAGATGGATAGAGTGATAGGGATTAGAAAGAACGACAGGGATGGAGACATATTTACGTCCACGTGTCTGTTTGTCTGCTTCTTCATTTGTTCCCCGGTAGTATCAAGACGGGGTTCTTGGTGGTTCTTAGGTTGAGCGTGAAGCGCTGTTGTTGGTGTCCGTATCATGCGTAGTGCGTGCCAAAGCCGTTTTCCCTGGCACTTCCGAAGTCTATGGATCGCGGCTCACACCATCCGGCTCCCAAAGTCGGCACTCGGGGTCCGCTCCCGACAAAACGCCGCTGTTCCGGTTCACGACATTCCCGCTCCCGCATGCCTCTGCTATAGTGAAGTGCACATGTCGGATGCATCGCAACAGTCCAGCACATATTCTAGGCCCTGGGCGAGATCCCGTCATGGTGCGATTCGAGTTCGTGCTTCCTTCAGAGTGCGGTGCGCATGTTCGTTGGGAGTCTCAGAGGTGCCCCTGCATTGTGTATTGTGTGGGGTCGAGGCTCGCATATGATAATATGTATGTTTATATCGGTGGCCCTGTATCACCAGAGCCAGAGATCCGAGGCTGGATGGAGGCGGCCTTCCAACCGCCAGATCTGTGGCAGCGCGGATTTGCTTGCTGTGTCCGGGCTCTCACAGGTGGGGTGTAAACGCTCAGGGTGCCGTACCTTCAATAGGAGTCATATTCAGGATTTCCAGGCCCAACTCTTGAAGGTGCACTGCCTCCAGCTTACGGTTACATACCTTGGAAACCTGGACATGCCTTCGGCGTCAGCAAAGCTGACGACAGCAGAGCCGAGCCGGCGAGACGTCCTCGGTGACCCTAAAACTGTGGAGCCCTCTCGGGGATAAGACCCACATTTTCGGGTTCGTTTTGTGTTCAGGCGCAGGTATGACTCACCGTGCCTGGATATCTACATCGCCGCCAAACACTATTCTAGTTAAGCCTGGAAGCCCCCAAACGACACAATCGTGAGAGGGACAGTGAGGTCTTTCGGTGTCATCGCCATGGCATTCCTGGCGATGGCGAGGGCTGTGGATCGCTTTGCCAAGGAAAGCTTTGCTTTTAGCTTTTCTTGTTACTGGCTTTGGCTTTGAAGTTTAGGGCCTTTAGTGTTCACGTTGTGCTGGTCAGAATACTTCCAACCAGCTATCAGCTATCATCATTCCACCGCTGCTTGCTCTGGCATTGCTTGCGATGCTGAGCCGGTGAAGGCCCACATTTTCTCCGAAAGCCCTGCCAGGACAAATCAAGAAAAGAGAGGGAGGGGGGGTTAGGTTCATTAAGCAATTTCCAGCACTGTGCAGTCAAACCCACATCCATAGTCAGTCTAGTTTCGCTCGAAGCGTTCCCTCGAAACTTCCAGAAGTTCACTTCACTACACATCCAGGAGAGGGCCATAGTCAAGCGCGAGCGCCTTGCTCGGTTGTATGGCGGTGGTGTGTACCTGCTCTCCAAGGTGGGGGCCTAAGGGGCCCGTGCTCGATGTCCACAGGTCTCTTTCTAAAAAAGATCAACGCTCGCTACGCGTCCAAACTTTGGGAGGCCGTTACGGAGCTCCCTTTGGATGCTCTTTCGGCCGTGCTTTTCGCCGCTATTGTCCACGAAATTTGCGGACTCCATGCAAGGCGCGAAAGGGGGAAAGACTGAGACTAAATTTTCTGCTGGCTTAAGCCAAGCTCATGGCGCAACATACAGGCTGAGCAGCAAGTAAGGTGAAAGACTGACTGATGCTTTGAGCGTGTTTCTAGCGGCCTCATGACCCATTCTTGGCAAGTGCAAGTAGGACATCTCAGCCATGTAACATCATGTAACCGCCAGCACGGATGGTGCTAAGTCCCGATGACAAGGCGCGAGACAGTGCTCCTGTCGTTCGCCCTTGTGGCGGTTCTTGGCCGACATAGTTGATTGCTGATGCAAGGTTTGGAGGGTGCGCGAAGCCTGGCATTGTTTCGTGCCGGAATTCCATCTTAGGATATGTGAAACTGTTGCGAATGAATCAGCTTTGCAGAGCTGAGTTGCTTTCGAGGGTCTATTGCAAAGTGTTCCTGCTCACTGTGAAAAGCTCACCGCTCCCCTGTCATGTCGTATTCACCTAAGACGGCGGCGTCCACCCTGGGCTTGGCTGTGGGGGCTGCATCGTCCACGGCAGAGCGGGCCGTGGCACTGGGCGGCCCAGTCCCTTGCCTCGGATAGAGCAACATCGTCAGGGAGGGAATGTCAGGGAACGTAACAGGATAGTGGCAGACGGAATCGAAGCGTCAAGACCTGGCGCAGCAGGTACAGCTCAGTTCAAAGGGTCGCAGCACATGGCCACCAGTATCAAGGAATACTAAGTTACTAAGCCTACTAAGCGAACCACTTCAGCTGCCCCCTGCAAACTTTAACGAAGAACGCCCAGTTTTGGGACCTCAGCACTTGATGTTGCAAGCACGTTCACGTGATCTAGGTGATGATCGTGCATATGCTGACAGGCCGCGCAGGGGTAGTGCTTGCAATTTTGGATCTTGATACAGCCGCTATATTGAAAGCCCTCACAACAACAGTTTCGCCTTCACCTTCTCGCAGGCGTCATCGATCCAGCTGGACAGGCAGCTCATCTGCACTGGCTTTCAGAGTCGGAACCCAGACTGAAAGACTTGCACAAGGAAACTGGAGAGAGGACCTTCAGGAAGAGAGCTGTCTCCTCGGAGGCGGAGCTATGCGGAGCTTGAAGAGCGCTCTGAGTTGAGATTCTAGACCACGCTGGCCTTTTCCGCCGTTGTGACTTGAAGCTCCTGCAGTTGCCAAACAAGAAGTTCACTCCAAATCTTATTCAAGCTTCGATGAGTAGTGAGCAAGCAGTTGCTGCCGACTGCATGTGTTCGGCTTCGAGTTTGTCAACACAGCCTAGGTTGGTCACAGCGCCAATCAGGCCACCCTTGATAGCGCTCCAATCATGGATCGTGATTCAGGACAAGGCAAACTGTAGGCGCGGAATAAGTTCCGTGAGGCCATCGCTACGGACGACGGCAATACAAGTCATCAATGATGCGATTGCGGTGTTTGCTGAGCATCTGGCTAGATGTGTTCTGGATTCGTTTTGCGAACGGCCAGTTCATGGAGTTGCTGCATGGTCTGTCACCAATACGTGCGAGCCTCAGAACGGAGATGTAGCGCACATGAGTCTCTGAATTCCCCGCACACTGCCCAAAAAGCTGCCACATCACGGAGGCTACGCCATCGAAGCCCTTTGTGTGGCTGAGCTGCGGGGATTGGACACTACCTTGCAACCAGTTCTTCCCGGCAGACCAGTCAGCAGAGCATAAACCCGTCGATGCTTAGCCCACCACTGAGACCGAAGCAATGCATGAAAGTCTTAGGGTAGTGGGGTCCGAAGCATGTCCTGCTTCTTCTGCATAGGACTTGGCCAGAAGCGCCGCCGATGCTCCGCGCATGGGAGGCAACTGTTGAAGATTCATTCGTCCAACGTCGTGGTGAAGCGGGCTTGTGCGGTTCACTCTGTTTCAGAGCCGTGCCCTGCACACGACGGTTCGGAAGTTCATTTATCTCCAGTGTCCTTGACGGGTCCGGTACGGAAGCTGGTAACTGGCGTGGGGGTCAGAAGATGTGAGGTTACAGCCTTTAGGGGAGTTCCCGTTTCCAATGGTTGATGTGAAGAATGACTGCTGCAGTTCCGGCTGAAGTGTTTCGGCGGAGCAGGAGCAATCAGAAGAAGAGTGGTAGCAGTGAGACGCAGAAACAAGAAAGCAACATTGGTGGTGCTCACAACAGCAATCACAAGCTTGACAGTAGTAATCGTGATGATTAAGAAGAGTAACGGTAGTCGTTCACGCATATTAAAGCCCAGAACGAACAGGCCACTCCGAAAATCACCGCAAGATGGCAGGTTTAGCCTTGGTTCGTTCGGGTGATGAGGTGCTGAGGCGCATCTTCGTTGCAGCTTTTGCCCATGCATTTGATCATGTGTAATTGTAATCTCTCATTCTCTCATACAAGAACCTGGTATTGACTATGCAGCTATATATGATACATATGCTTGCATATTGCTGTTGATCCCAGTGCGATTTCTCCGACAATTTCGGCGTGGCAAACAAACAGACTGTGATGTCACTCACTCACTCACTCACTGCGCCGTCGGAGATGCGTCCAAGCTCCACGGCGTGAAAGCACAGCTCGGCCCTTCTAAACACTTTGTGAACCACAGGCAGCCGTGGCTCTAGGGCCGCGCCGGCGCTACACGGAACGACGGACGGTGGGCAAAGTCACCCAGCGCCCATGGATCCAGCGCACTCGACACAGGCTGTGATGTCACGGAAAAGCAGCAGCCAGGCAGAAAACTGTGACGGCAGCTGGCTCTGAACTTGTTAAACCAGAAAAAAATAATTCATATTGCATGCAATTTGACATGTTGCAGGCGACTGGGAGTCACCAACGACTTCGAGATGTCCGTGGATTGGCTGCTGAGGCAATTACATGCATGGATTGTTACAGAAGAACAATCCGACAAACAGAATCAGATAACCCCAAACCGTAAATTGCAAACCCTACAACTCTAATTTCAGAAGCCTCAACCCTATACCCTGCCCTGAATGCCAAAAGTCCACAACTCTAGACTTACAACGCTATCCAAGCTCAACCAAAATCCTAAGAACCGCAAACCCTCGTTCTTGGCCATGTAGCCTACACCCCGACTTCGCCCTCAAAAACAGTATCGGAGGCCCGAAACCAAACAACCGCAAGAACACCCTGGCCTAGACTTTGACAGCCGCCTGCACTCACTCAAAGCCGAGTTGTGAGAGCGTAAACCCGAAATGTCAGAGAATCCCCGGCCAAGCGCTGACACACTCTATCCCAAAACCAACACTCAACCAGAATCCGAATGACAGTAAACCCGAAAAGCCCTCAGCCATGAAGGCTGGATCCGAGATTGTTAGAAATGTAAGCGTTGAAACCCTGAGAGCCCAAGCCCAAAATCACAAGAACCGCAAGCCTTCAACAGCGTTAACCCGAAGCCGACTAGATTAAATGCCGAAGCGCATCAAGTCTTCGAAGCCCGAATTGGTAAACCCTGCCCCAATCCTGACAATTGAAGCCACAGAAGAGTTCCCTGCGGTGCGGCTTTGGCAGCTGGGCGGGCCGGAACACTGATCCGTCGCTGATCGCAGACATCATCAACGCTAGAAGCCAAAATTGTGTCGAACGCCGCAGATTGCAGCTGTACGCACAAGGTGGAATCCGGTAGCTGCCTCCTTGGGGACGTAGGACCGGGGTATCCTAGCCCAAACCCTCATCAGCGAATACCTCGAAACGGTGGCGCCGTTCAAGTAACAATCTAGCAAGGGCTTCAAATGGAGGCTTTCCGCACTGCATCTTCTCGCTGCGGCTGTGGCCTTGGCAGTAAATGCACCGGGCCGCACACGGCCGTGACGACGCCTGGCTCGAAAGCGGGGTTTTGTAAGTTTCACGTTCTTGTTTCTGGCCACAATAGAGATTTGCTTCAAAAGACTTCTCGGCACATGTCTTTGCACCTTGGAGCTCACTGCCGCTCAACTTGCCACGTTTAGCGGGCCAGCACAAAGTGGCGAAGTGGTTAGCAGGCGCTCTTCGCGAAGGTCGTGCCAGCATAATTGCGGTGTTTGAAAGTGTGTGACTGTGCCTAAGGTCGGCAGCGCTGCCCTCCCGATCGCTTTGAGAAAAAGTCTGCGGCAGTGTGTTCGTTTTCTCGGAAGATGCTGTTTTCTGTGAACAGCCACGAGGCAGTGTCATATCATTCCCGAGGCTGTGATCATGGAAGTGGCCTCCAAGCTGCCGATTGAACGCGCAGAGCGCATCGCAAAGGCCTGGACACATTGTGGAACCCCCTACTTTGAGTACCAACCTTTGGCTTGGCTTACAAGGTATTTGAGAAGATCGACGAGAACAGCGATGGCAGCATTTCCATGGAGGCAGGTGTGATTTTGGGTCAATCCTGCTCAACGGGAGCAACAACAATAATCGCCCAATTGCAGGAGTTTCAAGTTACAGTGACTCGGCAGGAGCTGTCGCGCCTGTTTTCGCAGATGGGCCTCAAGGACGTATGCCGAATGCCCGCGCGTGTTGCATGCAAACATGCCAGCGAGAGGTACCTGATGAGTGTTGTCACATGACCACGTGTAAGCAGAGTAGCTCAGCAGAATCCGGAGGTTCAGAGCACTGCAGCTCTCAACAGGGCAAAGTAGAACATTGGTGCTGTGCACCGTTCAATGTAACTTCATTCTTCAATAAAGCATGCGAAGTCTAGACGAGTGTTCTGCAATGCGCTTGTAGGACACCCGTCGTGAGCGCGGTGTATATGCTGAGGTTTACTTCGCGGGTGCATATCGCAACCGATGTTGAGGGCACCTGCGTAACGCTCTACCTTTATGGCTACTTAAAAGAATGCCACCCTTGTGATCCTTCAAGTAGTTGTGGTGGGCAAGATCGTCGTACTTCAAAAGGAGCCCCTGTGCAGTATTTCGAATTCCGTGACTCTTCGTCGATTCGTGGTCCGGTGCGGCGTGCTGTGGAGCCATGGAGATCGGCGGTGCATGGAGTGCTTCAGGGAAGGTGGTCCATGGATGGCTGTCTCGCTTTCCTTCCAAAATACCTGACCTGGAGTGCACGAGTGAAGCCAAAGTTGTAACATCTCGACCTGGCAGACATCGAAATCGTGTTTGTTTCCGGAGGAGCTGACCAGCGTACCCTGCAAGGAGATGAAAACTGCTCGTGATTTGAAGTTGCACCTCCAGTCACACTGCGGCGTGCCACGATTTCGATGGCACAGAGATGTGTGACGACGTGAGGGTGGACGAGATTTGCGAAACAGGTGCTGTGCACGACGTACAGGTTGTCTTGCTGGACTTCTCGACCTCAGACTTGGAGAGGCGCTTGCTCAAGAAGTCTATAGGGACGACACTGCGACAGTGGCGGAGCTCCTGAAGTGCCAGGATCCAAATGCCATTGGAGAAGCAGGAGATCCCGTAGGATGCGCCTATTTTCAGAGCCGCTGAACTCGGCAACGTCGATGCTCTCAGTTTGTTGTTGGAGGCCCAGGCTCAGGCAGATGGCATCGAAACCTGTGGCACAACGCCACTCTGCATTGCCGCACGGGAAGGGCACACAGATGTTGTTTGCCGCTTGTTGGCCGCAGGAGCTGATTGCAACTGGGGTGCTGGGATGCCAGTCCGTCAGGTAGCTAGATGTGGCCATGCCGAAGCCTTGCGACTGCTGCTGGAGGCACATGCAGATAGTGACCCCGTGACAGGTCCTGGCCGCCAAACTCTTTTGCTGGAAGTAATCGAACGAGGACACGCGAATGTCGCACAGTTGCTGTTGCAAGCTCGTGCCGCCACGGATCAGGTCAACGATGAATTTGCAACACCACTTCATGTGGCGTGCGAACTCGGCCGCCTGGATGTGTTGCATATGCTCGTGGAGGCCCTGGCAGATGTGAGCTGGGTCGACAATCGCGGATCCACTCCCTTCTCAAGCCGGTCGTCCCGACATTGCGTGCTTCTTGCGTTCGCGAAGCGTGAAGAAATGAGTTGGGTCCGGGCGGCTTTGAGGAGAGAGTTGGAGAGGAGGGAGGGCCCGAAGACGCGAGTCGATGTGAGGACCGGAGCCTTCAGAACCGGGCATTCCAGACGTCCCTCGGCTTGGGCAGTGCGGGTTAGGATTACTACTGGGGGGCCCCTCCTACATACTTGACGGTTTCAGGGCACCGAGATTATAGCGAAGTGCTTCAACTGTTTGCCATGACTCTACCAGGCTGGACATCAACGGGGACGGTGTTTTGTCTTTCAGCGAATTCTCGGCTGGCGTCTTGCCCGGGCTCCCAGATCGGTCGTCGAGCCTTTAGAGAGGAGGCCGTGTGTCTGAATGTATTCGTGTGAACTGACAAGGTTTGCATACAGTACTGCAAGTGTTCGCATCATCGTTGTCTGCAGGGGGAAGGAGAGGGAGAGAGAGCAGACAAGCAAGTAAACAAGCAAGCAAGAGAGCGAGAGAGACCGTGAGAAGGCCTTTTTTTGTTGTCTTGCCTCCGATGTGCACGTCATCCTCTGTCCGACCCCCGCCGGTTGGGACTGGGAGTGTGAACCCTAGGATTTCGGCTATGGGTGGGGTCAAGGGGCTCGTAGGTCAAGGGGCCCTGGAATGAGAAAGCCGGTGCATGTGACAAGGTTCGACCTACTCTGTCACTCAGTTCCAAAGTCCCTAGCGCTGTGCTGAAGAAAGCGACACAGACAGCAAGAGAGATGCAGAAATCAATGAAGCCGGAGAGTCGCGAGCCCGAGAGCACGAAGCGGTTTGGCCTTAGAGATGCTTCTTGTCATACGAGGACGGTTTACACCGATCTCCTGGAGGCACCTTGATTTCATTTTGAGGTCCATTTGTTGGAACTTTGTTTTGCTTCGGACTCCGACTCGACACTAAGAAGCTTCAATGACTTCGGGTCCGCGCTCTTTCGGTGAAGTCTGGTGCGCAGGACCGATTCCTCGAGCTTTTCCGGCGGCACGACGTCAACGGCGATGGAATGCACCTCGCCTCCTAATAAGCTGTTACACAAAACGGCTCCCGTGGGGGCGAAGTCTGATTCATGAACGGGTTTAGGCGCATGTTTGTAGCATTCGAGCAGCAGGGGGGTGAGAAGACTTTCCAGGAAGTCTGAAGCCGTGTTTGGAATCTGAAGTGTCAGACCTGCGACAAAACAAACTGGGCAGGAGCATCTAGTTCCGCCGCTTTGTAATTCCCGATAGTTTGCTCATGCTGGGGGCTTACCAACTGCAACAACTCGTGCCGAGGCTGAGCCGTGCAGAGTTTGAAGCCTTCATGGAGAAGGTTTCGTATTTTTGATTTGCAATGGTGGCTTGCGTACTTGAGATGACACTCCTGCATGCTCAGGGGAAACATGAAGAGCTTGTCACAGTCATGACGGCAAGGGCATGCAGTATGGTCCCGTGATGAGCAGCTTACTGTTTCCGCTTGTTCCTGTACGCACAGGGCAGATCAACAGTAGGGGCATTTCAACTCGTTCGCTGTGACCAGGTCCTGCCTCTGGCCAACCGCAGCGTTCAGCAAAGTCCGGCCTGGCACTAACAGTTTTTTGTGACGTACAAAGCTGAAAGGTACGAGAAAAACCTCATGCGCGTATTCACACACACTCTCCGTCTCTCTGTCGGATGCTCTGTGTGCATGCAGGTAAGTAGGTATGTTTGTTTGTTGTGCATATATGTATGTATGGGTGTTTGATAGTAGGCTGGCTGGATGGATGGATGGGTGGATGCGTACATATACAATAGGAATGCGTTTTTTTGTGTAAACTATATATCCGCAAAGGTCTATTCTTTTGTGTATTTAGCGATTTATGTATCTATGATTTTACGCATGCCACTGTGTTTAAGGCTGTTTTTTGTCGAGCTCTGCACATGATGTACTGCACAGGTGCAATGCTTACCCGGACCTCGGCTTTGGGGTTTGGGGTTTAGGGTTCCTCTTCCAAGGTTTGTCGTTGCTTTTGCTGTGGTACCCTCTGTCAGCAAGCGGTGACACAGCACCTGGACACCATGCTAACCCTATACTGAGAATATTGTTTCGACCGCGGCCATTTCTGACGAGTTCCCATGTTGAGGCAGAAATCATCACAAAGATCTTTGGACACGAAGAGGACCTCATTACCTTCGAGGACACCGTGAGCTGGTTTGGACCCTGCAGTCTTTTTGACTCGAGCCCAGCTATCTGCCTCATGTAAGTAGAGGTAGTTGTTTGCGGCCCATCATCTCGTGCCCAGACCCCTGCAGTGAGGAGATGAGAGCCCAACTCCTACCGAGAAGCACGAAGAAACGGCGCTGAGATAGTCCTGAACGAGCCGCAAGGCGCTTGAATTGCTTAGGCCTCGGGGAAAGGACGAGAAATATAGCGGTGTTGGGAGAGTCGCGCAAAAAGTAGCCCTCAGCAAGTGTCCCCCCGCATCCTGTGCTGGCATGCGGTTTCTGGCAAGACCAGTGCTTTCGGAGCTTGTGGAGAATCTTTCTTGTGAAAGGTTGCGATTCACTCTGAGCTGGACGTCAGATGTTGCAAGAAGCAGACTCTGGCCCCTTTGTTGCATCGTGGATGCAGAAAAGGCCGCACATCCTGGTCGGAAGCTTCGTCTCGAGGCTTCGTCGCGCCATGCAACACAGGATTCAGCAGGAAGTTTGTTTACAGAAGATTCTGGAGTCCATGTTGCTCCCCCTAGCTTCCGGCTCAACATTGGAGCCTCAATAGGTCGGGTGCATCGCAGGCTCATGCGTATGGACCCCACTTTCAAACATAGTTATTCTTGTAAAACGGTGTGATTACCTGCAGGGTTTGATCGATGCTGGGCGCTTGACTTGTCCCAGTTCATAGCGGCAAGAAACAATGGTTGCGGCTTCAATTTTTGGGACGTATCCACACAATGTAATTAGCACTTAGCGGCTTAGCAGCTAGTTAGCTAGTTGTCCTCCGAAGCCTCGCCCTGACCCCTGACCCACTCGAGGCTACAAAACATTCGGATGAGCGAGCCGTCGACCCATTCGTCGTCATCGGGCTCACAGCAGGGCTTCCGCAGGGGTTGCCCTCTGAACTGCTCCCGCTTGATCTGCCTGAGTGCTGAGTGCTCTGCGAAGGGCTGAAGCCGAGAGCTCAGGCGCGCAAGTTGCTTGGGGTGAACGGATGCCGGGTGAACATAGTTGTTGTGGTTTCTCACATGCCGGCCTGCTAGCCTTGCCAAGGTTCGCAGCCATGGGGGAGCAGCATCAAGTCCATGTCTGGGAGAACACCTACATCATGGCGCCCAAGGCCAGCACCATCCCGCACCGCCCTCCCCACATCTTTTTGGAAGAAGCCAGGATGACGAGAAGATGCTGCCGTCGAAAGTCACGGCAGTCATCAAGAACGTCATGGAAGGCTACCTGCAGGACCGAACCGGGTGGAACAAGAGCTGGGCCCTGTCAGGATAAGACGGCGCATGCCCTGCATGTTGTGCAGTTCATTCAGAGTCCCACCGCTCTCGCACTGACAGCCGATAAGTTTTGCGGGAGTCGATGACATCTCAGAGAGCCCGTAGCAATGATTATAGTGGGAGTTCACAGGACAAGGAGTACGCCGTAGAGGACGCAAAAGCTTGGACATTGGATTTGAGCAACGAGATCAAGGCCCCACTTTCGGTGCCGTTTGGTGCCGAGAAGGTTAGCCTCAGCGCACAATGCACACGATGCAAGCAACACGTGCTTGTCTTATCGGTCCGTAGCAGCCAAGGCTCCGAGTGAGGGTACTGCACCGACCGTGCGCGACTGTTTCGCCAGGCCTCGGTCAAGCAAGACTTGAACATTCCCCGCTACAAGATCATCGTGCAGGCACCTTCACCGTGGCCAAAGTCGCCTATGTACAGCTAGTTCGTAACATTCGGGTACCCCGTAAAGACCACGACATTGCCCCGCTGAGCGACAACTAAGAGGAACCGGAATTTCGGAGAGCTTTCTGCACACTTTTCATCCATACGGTCCATACGGCTTGAGGCTCTAACCATGCTCTGGATTCCTCCATGCTAAAGGCCCTGGATTCCTCTCAGTCAGCGCTTAAACCCTACACCCCAAGAACAAGTAACCAGAAAACCCTAACCCTCACCTGGGTTTTGCTTGATTCCGCCTCTTAGGGCTTGGGAGGCTTGGCCGAACAAGGAGCTTCGGGCCTGCACAGCACAACCCCTTTTGTTGAATGCAAGGATTTGCCCCAAAAGCTGCGCTGTTTTTCCTGCACCTTGTACTCTCTAGGAAGCTGTTTTGTCTGCTGAGGACCTGCAGCATTGAAGTGTCTTAAACGCAGGGCCCAGGCCGCCCATGGCATCTTCTCTGAATAAAAACACTTGACGACGCCTCCGCTGGAGTACCCTGTGTTGCAAGGGAAGAAGCTTTCAGTAAGGGGTGGAAGAATCAGTTTAGGCCAAACCACCAAAAAGGAGATGGATGGTGAAATCAGAAAGCTCATGAGCCGCTAAGCTAAGCTGCATCTCTCTTGAAATCAATCACTATACTAGTGTATACATATATATATATATGTATATGTATATATTATATTATATTGAATATTTTATTTATAGTTATACATTATACGTGCCTATGCATACGTATTTTTGCTTTCCATGCCACCCAGCCACTTTTCGCTCCCGAAGCCGAAAAGATCTTTGCAGGTCGTCATCGGTGAGCAAGCCTCGCAGGCAACCTGTCTTGGGAAGAGATTAGCTGAAAGTTTCAAAGAAGAAAGACTCTAAGTAGACAAGAGTTTAGGGATCCCTACCATAGCGAGCCGCTTTTTTCGGGTATCCCCCCTCATGTCTGCTTGCCAGCAAGCGCAGTGCCGCGTTCCCAGACTTGATCGTTCCTAGCTGTCTTTGTTTGGGGCAGCATCCTTGCCTTGGTTGTCCGTTGCATCCTGGAATCCTGGGTCTCACCCATTCCTCCAATCGAGTCCAGCACTATGCCAGGGTATTCGAGTGGCTTCGAAGTGCCTGTGGGATGCCGGCAGCTGAGACAGTGGCAAAAGTTAGCAGCACGTGCTAGAAGCAGAAATCCCGCGAGGACTTCGCGCAGTTTCCTGCTAGGTAAACTCAGACAACTGGGCGTCATACACATTCGAGAACCAGTCGCTTTTCGCAGTCGGCACGGGGCTTAGACGGCTGCGGACCTGACCCTTTGAATGGCTTTCCAACTCTGACCCGACCGGAGTCTTTGGGGTGACTTGGGCACTGTACTCAAGGCAAACCTACATTAGGGAGGATGGCACGCATGAGCAGACAGGTAGCGATGCTACAAGAGACATGTCGTGCAATCCGACATGAATCGCTTGGAGGTATGGTGTTCGGATGCTATTACGAGTAGATGCCTTCGACATGCAGGCATCTGTTTGCTGCGGGAAGCTCAATCGGGTAGTGGCGCAGCTGTGCATCTGCCAGTGAACCTGATGTGCAATTGAGAAAGCCCAGAAGTAGGAGAATCAAGTGTAGGAGCTGAAGCAACTGCGAGTCTGCGAATGCGCACGGTCTTGCTCATGGCAGGTTGACGATTTCACCCTGAGCTGGGAGTGGCGCCGGATGTTGAAAGATGCCGACTCTGGAGCCCCCGAGCCCCGTGTATATCTGCAAGCCTTCTGCCCAAAAAAAAGCCTGGGCCTCGACTTGCTTTGCACTCTGAAGACCCTCTCTGCTCTTTCTTCCGTCGTAAATATCCTACGTGAACAACGTGCAGGCCAGGCCCAATGAGACATCCGCAACTCTCGGCTCATAGCAGGGCTACAAAAGAGGCTTCCCATCGAGCCCGGGGTCTTCAACAAGCCGATTTGCCAAGGAGCCATCGGAGAAGCGCGGAGCTGAGAGAGCAGGAATGGAAAGGGAGGGTAATGCAGACACCTTTGATGATGTTCGCTGTTCGTCTGGCTTATGTTTGATCGAATCGCTGGCTCTCGGCCTCTTCGCTTTGCGGTGGTGCAGGCATGTGCTTTCTCGGAGGCTGGCCTGCTAGCCTTGCCAAGGTTCGCAGCCATGGGGGAGCAGCATCAAGTCCATGTCTGGGAGAACACCTACATCATGGCGCCCAAGGCCAGCACCGTCCCGCACCGCCCTCCCCACATCTTTTTGGAAGAAGCCAGGATGACGAGAAGATGCTGCCGTCGAAAGTCACGGCAGTCATCAAGAACGTCATGGAAGGCTACCTGCAGGACCGAACAACAGGGTGGAACACCCGACCAAAAACTTCCACAACTCCTGGCTAGTGCTGGGGTGTTTCAAGTCGGAGTCGTCCATCTGGGTTTCTCCAACTTGTACGGGACTAGCCATCAGTTATAAGTGCGTCTGGCTTGCAGAGTTGAAACTTCAAGGTCTCGTGACTGCATGGACACGCCTGTTTAGCAGCGTCAGACACACGCCCCACCTGTGACCCTACCGAAAGGACAAGGAGTATGCCGTAGAGGATGCCAAAGCTTGGACGTTGGATTTGAGCAACGAGATCAAGGCCTCAGTCGGTGTCCCACGAATCTGGCATGCAAGCCCTCGCTTGACAGGCCTCAGTCAAGCAAGATCTGAACATCCCCCGCTACAAGATCATCGTGCAGGCACCCTGCAATTGTCTACCTCTGCGATAAAGTGGTCGCGGGGGCGCACCCAAGTTTCAAAGGCATCCCTCGTCTATACTTGTCAGCGCTTTTCAGTTCAATCGCTATGCGGAGAAATCTTTGAGAGGATAGGCCCAAGAGCACCTTACTGCGAACCAGGCCCTCTTGATACCACTCAGACAGCCTTGCCCATCTGAGCCGCAAGCTTTCAGGTAGTCATCGGCGAACAAGCCTCGCAGGCCGGCTCGGACATCTGCACCTAGACCCGTGCGACGTGCGAGTGACAACCCTGCATTCTTTTCTCCCCGACCATTCCGTGTTGCATCCTGGGTCCCTGGGTCTCAGGGTATTCGCGTGGCTTCGAAGTGCCTGTGGGATGCCGGCAGCTGAGAGAAAGAGACAGGGCTGAGTCATTTGACATTGTGTCGCCGAAGCAGAAAGGCAGAAAGGAATCAAGCAAAGGATCCCATCAGGAGATGTTGTCGTTCTGCACCAGGTGAACTCTGACAACTGGGCGTCATACACCTTCGAAAACCAGTCGCTCTTCGCAGTCGGCACGGGACCTACACCGATTCAGCAGCTGCAGCACATGGAGCTCGGCAGGTCCAGTCCTAGGGCCGAGGACTGCAACCCGGCGACTGGTTCAGATCAACCTCTGCTGATGGAAGAGATTTTGTTGAGTTGGGAAGTTGGGACTGTGTTTCCACTTCACGGATCAACGGTAACATCGCGGATTGCGGGCTGGCCATTCAACCAGAGGCTGAGAAGCCAAAAACGTCGGCTCTGCAGGCCCCACTAAGTCACTACTCAAGATTGGGACTCGTGAACCTGTCATGCCACAAAGCCACACCACTGCTTGCTGGCTAGTCGGGCGGCGAAGTGAGGAGACTCCAGGAATGAGCATGCCAGCAAGCCAGAGAGACCAAAAGAGGCACAAGCAGACGAAGAGAGTCATGCCCGGTATCTGGCTCACAGTCTAGCGAAGCATTGACCGCAGCTTCAAAAGAAGCTCAGCAGGATTACTTATGCCGGGTTGTTCTGGACGTTCCAGATCATGGACAAGCACGAGAAGACGATGTAAGCCCTGACAAAGCAATTTTCCTTGACCGCCCCGAGGCATGGTCTTCGGGTGCTACTACGAGTAGATGCCCTCGATGTGCAGGTGAAGGCACTTTGTGTTTTCGCTCGAACGGCTGGCGGAACAACAACAAGTAGCGCTTGATGCTTCAGCCATCTCATGCAACAGAACTGGCGCTATACCGGACATTTTACCGGTGGGTTCTTTACAAGGCGCAAGCTTAGTCAGTGTCATCACAATATCATACTCACCGAAGTTCACACATGTCAGCCGCTGAACGCGAACATGCTGGCGAGCTGCCGTTCTTGCATCTGGCTCGGCTTTACCTGGCTGCTGCATTGACGGATACAATCGCATCCGCAATACGAGCTGGTTTAGGTCCTTGTCCAGACCCAGGTTCTCAACTGACCTTGATTTCTTAGTTGTGCTGATGTTGTCTTAAGACTCGTTTGCTGCACCGTATTTTTGGACTTGGTTCCAAGGGTCTTGTCTTTCATTCGGATTTATTCAAGGCTTGCCGGCTGCACTGCGGCTCACCTAACTTGGAGGTTGAAGAAGCAGCAGTGTCAAGTAGCAGAGTGGCTCCAAGAACAAATATTATGTTGACATTCGGAGATTTGAACACAGTGCCGTGAGCCATGCTGGCACGCTCGTATAAGCCTGGTCGCATGAATGATATTGCGCATGGTCGTGTAGAAGCTGCGCTGTTGAGTCTGAACAAGCACCCGACTTAAGAGCCTACACGCCGTGCACAGGCATTTGCAGCTCGGCAGCACTGGCGACACGCGGACGGGGATGGCTTGGTTCTGGATTAGGCTAACCTGCAGTGGACGAAGCGCTTACTCAACCTCTTTCTCTCTGCCACAATCAGGACGCCATCATGTATTGATTTCCCCCGCAAAACTTGAGCTGAGATTGGAGTCGCGAATCAACTTGTAGAATCTTCGCCGTCTGCGCTGGGCCAACCCCAAGAGTAAGTCTGCTGCACGCAAAAGCTAAGGCTGCGCCTTTCCACAGCAACGGAGGCCGTTTCACTCTTTATGCCGCGAGCAGCCAGCGTGCGCTTTGCTGTTGACAGGGTTTCCAGTGCGTATTCGTGTCCAAACCTCAAGCCCGCAAAACACATCAAACACAACCCCATCGTACTGTCGGATGCTGTGGCATTGCAATCTCTGGTGTCGCAGTGGCAGCCAACTAAAAACACCATCCATGCCCAGGGGTGGAAACGGAAACCGTTCCATGCCGAAATTCGCAGGGGGAGCCTCCCTCATTTCGGGAATTCAGAGAGGTGCCAGTGTAGCTCCGTCTCACGCGTGGACATTGGATGCCAAAGACGGCGTGGGGAGCCGGGGGAAGGTGCTGGGCAACAGTGCGTGTAGATTCGTTACCAGGAGCCGTAGGGTGCCCACAGCTGGTTTTGCGTTCTACCTCGGACGTTCGGCACGCTACGGCCATCCTCCCGGAGCTGACCTCTTTGCACAGTGCATAGCCTTTTGTAAACAACAGTGGTCTCCTGTGCCCAGCTTCAGCCGCAACTTCCGTTGCTCAAGCCTCAGCCCGGAGCCCCTTAGCCTCCTGTCAAACTGTCGAAGGATGCTGCGCAATGCCTGGAGGCCCTGCTCGGCCGGGCCTACCGGCCCTGGCAGCCCTGGCCCTGGCATCGAACACTACAACCAAAACATCCACAACTTAGCGAAGCGCACACAGTGGCAGCAAGCTTTGGCGGTGCTGCCGCAGCTCGAAGATCAAAAACTCAAAGCATCAGTGGTCACATACAACACTGCCATCACTGCATGCGTCCGAGGCGCACAGTGGAAGATAGCCATCTCATTTTTACACCACCTGCAGAATCAGCGATTGGCAAATGTGATAACCTTCTCAGCGGCGCTGAGCTCGCTGGACGCTGCCAGCTTGTGGGCACATGCCATGATACTTTTAGCGTCGATGGAGGGCTTCGGGGTGCAACGGAATTCGATCACCTACAACGCAGCAATCAGTGCCTGTGCGAACAGCGACTTCCACTTTGTTGTGAAGGAAGTTATCCGTGCTTGTTTTTTGCCCAATCCGTAGTGTTCCGTTTTCGGTGCCCGACGCCCAGCAGAACAAATTCCACCCAGAAAAAGGAAGACAGCTTGATATCCATCTTGTTTCGCTTGATGGCGAACGGAGGTCTCCCAGAATGGGTAATCGTTCAAGGGAAGCGAAGTGAATCAACAGGTCTGGCGGCCTGGCCTGTAGTAAGCTTTGTCCTGAGCATGTTTAGCAGCAGTGAGGCGAAAGCGAATCTTGGGCTGCAGCCTTGTGGCTTCTTGACGCGCTCGAGCTGGGGAACACGGAAACATCCATCATACCATACAATTCAGCCACCAGTGACCCGGCAGCAGTTTCCTGCTGCATATAGTGCGCATGGTGAGTTTGAGGAGTGGGTGGTCGACTCAATTACGATCCCGCTCTGGGCCCTAAAATTTCAAATTTCCGAATATATTGCGCGATTTTTCCCCAATATGTTTACACATGTTTTCTACTCGTCCTGAAAGCCGCCAGGTGCTTGTGCGAATGGAAATTGGGACCTTGCTCTGGCTTTGGTGGCCGGCCTCGGTTTCAGGAGATGGGCCACATCAGGGGCTTATCCATGCATAGATACGTATGACAAGCGCGCAGTTGAATGATTTGTGATTGATTGCTTCTTGGCCGTTCCAGGAGTTGTTCGAGACGACCTGAATGTACCCTGAAGCGGAACATGTTCTGGCATGCGGGCTCCAAAGGCCCTGTTTTCTATCACATAGTACATGTCTACATTGCCAGTGCGTTCGGCACACGGATTGTACCCCTCTACAGTACCGACCTATATTATGTATTCCGCATTGAGGCTTCTCTAAAATTATGCATTTAGCAAGAATCAGTTCGGACTGGAAGTTCTCGGCCTGCAGACAGCTTTAGCAAAGAGTTTTGCAAGAAAGGACGCGACTTACGATCCCGTCTTTAACCGGGGCTGCTGTTCACAAAAGTTTTGCATGCCTAAAATTCGAGCAAAGGCCGCTTCTCTGACACTCAATGCACATCATAACATATTATAGTATACTGCAGCATCTTATAGAACTGTACGGAGGGCCTATTTTGGGGGGTCTTTTTGGGGGTGTCTTTTTTTTTTGGCTTTTCCTTGGTTTTTCCTAGGGAAAAGAGCAGTTCCCTTATGTTTTGGACGGATTTGGTGTGATTTTCCTTGGTTTTCCTACGAAAAAACATAGTCTTGTCCTTGATTTTCCCTCGGGAAAACATGTGAAGGGAAGGAAGGAAGGAAAGAAGGAAGGAAGGAAGGAGGAAAGAAGAAGGGCGAGAAGGAAGGAAGGAAGAAAGCAAGGAGACAAGAAAGGAAGGAAGGAAGGAAAGGAAGCAAGGAAGCAAGGAAGAAAAATCGAAGGAAGAAAGGAAAGTAACGTCTTTTTTTACCATCGTGCACGGACTGCGTGTGATTGTCTTTGGTTTTCCCAAGAAAACCCTACAATACTTCGAGCGAAGAGTACGTCACCTTGCGTTTTTCCAGGGAATAAACCGTTTGCCGTACATTTTGGACTTTGCTTCTTTTGCTTGGTTTGACCCAAGAGAAACACTATTCANATACTTCGAGCGAAGAGTACGTCACCTTGCGTTTTTCCAGGGAATAAACCGTTTGCCGTACATTTTGGACTTTGCTTCTTTTGCTTGGTTTGACCCAAGAGAAACACTATTCAGCTTGCCTCTCGCGGGCGACCTCAACCACAGCCACAACCACAGCCACAACAACAACAACCACAATCACAACGGCAACGACAACAACAGCAACCGCCACAACAACAACAGCAACACGAACCACAACCACAACGACAACAACAACAGCAAGGTAGTGTCAGTTTTCCTGACAGGAACTAAGAAAAATTCACACCAAATCCGTCCAAGATGCATGCTGGATAGTGTTTCTCTTGGGTCAAACCAAGCAAAAGAAGCAAACTCCAAAATGTACGGCAAACGGTTTATTCCCTGTAAAACGCAAGGTGACGTACGCTTCGCTCGAAGTATTGTAGGTTTTTCTTGGGAAAACCAAAGACAATCACACGCAGTCCGTGCACGATGGTTAAAAAGACGTTGTCCCGACAAAAACCTAAGATAACGTACGTTTTACCCTAGTTAATGTAGGTCTTCCCGCGGAAAACCAAGGGGAATCACACCAAATCCGTCCAAAATGTAAGAAAAACAGTGTTTTTTGTCGAGGGAAAATCAAGGACAAGACTATGTTTTTTCGTAGGAAAACCAAGGAAAATCACACCAAATCCGTCCAAAGCGTAAGGAAACTGGTGTTTTCCCGGAAAAACCAAGGAAAACCAAAAAAAAAAAGACCCAAAAAAAAAATCCACCCGTACTGTATCTTGTAGTATGCAGGAATCTGCAAGCCGACGTCGTTACCAGAAATGCGCTCATTTCGGTGCTCGAGGGCCGGTGGCAAGAAGCGCTGCGTCCCTTCAGCGAGCTGAGCCAGGCTTCCTTGCAGCCGACCACGGTGACCTTCAACTCTCTCCTGAAAGTCTCTGCGAGACTTGGGCAGCGTTGGTCAAGGGAACACCGAATAGTGCAGTGTATGTTGAAACTCCTGATTAACTCCCTCCGACGGACACAGACAGACAGACGTGCGTGCAAAAGGATGGATTTGTGTAGCGTTTGTCGCCGTTTGTCAATCTCTCGCAATATTGTGGTTCATGTGGTCCCCGAACCGATCAGGCGTGAGTCCTTGGGCCAAGACACAAGACACGCATGTGCGATGCTCGACTAAGGCATGGGGCGGTTCCCTAACCCTTGCAAGCTCAGGCAGAACCCTGAACAAAAGGTACGAAGAAACGTCTGCCGAAGTCACAGCCAGAGAATTGGGTGTCATGTCAGCTGCAAGCGACAGGACCAGTGCGGAATGGCAGCGAGCTCTCCTGCTGTTGCCTGAGATGGAACTCCGGGAACTGCTGGTCGACGCCGTTTCCTTCACCACTGCATTGAGTGCCAGCCACCTGGATGCACATATCCATTGCCCATGGACCGTACGCCGACACGTCGAAACTACGTTTCCATGAAATTGCAAGCTGCCGCTGTCGATGTTGCAAGTGCTCTCAATCTTCAAGGTGCACGGGGTTTGCAGTGGAAGACGTCGCTGATCTTGCTGGGAGAAACCAAGAAGCAGACAGCCGCACCCAGCGCCTCTTGGCTGACATGATCATGCATGATTCCTCCCTTGTTGAGCCGCTGCACTGGTTCAGCGCAAAAGATTCCATCGCCAGCAAACATTGATTCCAAGTGATGTTTACTGTCGCACACAAGCACACTCGATCCACGATTTCACAAGTCTGAGGTGTTTGCTTACAACGCTGTACTCAGTGCATGTGAAGGCCACGGTTTGTGGGAATTGGCTCTTCAGCTGATCGCCACATGGCTACAGTTGTGCCATGTGCGAACCCTGTCTTGTCTGCGCGCGTCTGTAGCGTAAGCAGCATCGACTCACGAAACACGGTGCTCCCTTCCGGATGCTTCAGGTCAGGGTTGTGAAGGCTGAAGGGTGTTTTCACGAATGTTCTTCTTGCAGACTAGCAGATGGGATCGCGTCGCCTTCACTAGCAGCAGGCATTTGAAGTCTGTGCAGCTTTGGAAGCATGTGGAAGACATTTGACTCTAAGGCAGAGCTCTCGAAGGACCTGGAGCCTGACATGTTGACCTACAGCACGGGGATGCAGCAGCCGCAAACAAGTCTTGGGGATCTGTGCGGCAAAGGGTCTTCACAGACCCTGTCAGCTTCCTGCTTCATTCATGCTTTTCGACATGTTTGGAGCGAGCTGACCCGTGCAGTGTAGCACAAACCACATGCCCTCCTTTGATGCTTCATTACAGGCACCTGATCATGACAGCATCTATGTAAGGATAAGCGCGTGTGCCAGAAGCGGAGCATGGCAATGGGCGCTGCTGCTGTTCCCAGACCGCTTTGAATTCATGCGCATTCCTCGGCTGAGGCTAACTTGTTCTACCAATTTGATCGTGGTGTTGTATTGCTGATGTCAGCAGGGAATTGCTGCAGCATGTGGGTTGCATCGGCCTTCATCGAAGGACAATCCTAGGCTGCGACTCAGCGGTATTGTGCTTAGCGACCGAGTTCCACCATGTTCCACCAAGGTTTTCGGTCCTTGCGCGACAAGACGCGCAGTGGAGCGCTGTCACCTGCAACTCGCTCATAAGAGCATGCGCGAAAGGCAGCGGCTTGGCAAGAGTTGTTGGAGTCCTTAGAATATTCAACCTTCAGCATGTTCTCGAGGCTGCTAGGCAGTTACTTGGACCTCTTGGCCACATTACGGACACATTTGGGCTTTGTGTTGGCTCCCCGAACCGAAAGTCGACGTGCGAGGCAAGAGCGCCTAAAGGCGCACGCGCCCGCACGTCTAAGGCGCGCACTGCTAACTGCAGACATTGAAGAAGCCTCCGAAAGCCTTTGGCGGGTCTTGTTCGGGGCTCAGGCTTAGTATGCAAAAGCCAAACTTTTCGAGGCCTCAGGAAGTTTTTGGAGGGTCTTGTTTGGAGTTCAGGGTATGCACGATCTAGTCGGACGTTTGCACTGTTGGCGTTTGCTTCGTGTTGTTAGCGCAAAAGAACGCGAGAAGAGATCTTGACGTGATGGCAGATCGATTCTACACATGGACATCACTCTGTTTCCCACAAGCTGCATCTTGAAAGAAGAGCCGAGGTGTGTGGCGCAGGGCTTTGGCCTTGCTGGCTGAAGCTCGAACCCAGCACACCGAGGTATGTCAGTGGTCAAAGGGGAGGCAGCAGGCGATTTTGAGTCTTTGTGCATCAGTACAGATTTCGCGAAGTTGGATCGTGCACCACACTTCCTGGTAGCAAAGTTGCGGCAAGTGCTCAAAGTGCTGCAATGAGAGGTAGAGCTCATCGCCTACAACGCTTGCATCAGCGCTTGTGAGAAGGCCGGCCAACCCAAGAAGCGTGCTCCTGACTCGCTCGTCTTGCACATGGTCGGGAAAAGATTTCCTGATGTTCGTTGTGTTCGGGCCTTTGGTGAAAGCTTGCATACTGTCTGGGTTGCAAGAGTTGTGCATGCTTATTTCCATCCAGATATTCGAGAGGCAGCCAAGTGGGAGCAATCCCTGGCAGTGCTTCGCATCCTCGGCGGGTCGCCAGGGCTTCAAGCAGATGTGACTCCTGGCTCCATCGGCTTGTCCAGTAGGAGTATTGCCAAACCAAGAGCGAGAAGACTCCAGAAGTTCTGACAAGAGAGAACAGGCGAAAGTTGTCGGTGTTTCCCACTGAACTTCTCTCCCCTCCTATTACAACGGCGATGCGAAATTCAATGCAAAACCGAATCATGTCCGGAGCTGCTTACATAGAGTCCCACGCAGGCCCCGACTCCAACACATCAAAACAAGATTTTCCCACCTACTCAAGCTTGCTCTCACAGAAGCCTGACGGGCCCGGGCTGGCTTATCTTACCTTTGGTTAGTAGGGAATGGAGGAATGGGGTACAATTATAACTACTATTACTACCATTCTTCCATTCCCTACTAACCAAAGGTAGGCTATCTACAAGTAGCGTTCAGGATTTCCTTCAACGCAGCCATCAGCGCCTGCGAGAAGTGCGAGCACTGGGAAGAGGCCACCGCTTCCTACAGTAATTTGTTGTCATCCTAGACTTCAAGTCTGGTCTAAATCGTCTAAAGCCTGAGGCAGGCTGGCAAGGAAGAAGTGCTATGCATGCACTCATCCTGTAGATTTGAATTGGAAAGCGAGCCTTGTTGGCTTCCCAGCCATTTGCGAGAGCGAAATAGCCATCGAAGCTAGTGCCATCGGATCCATGGTGGATTACAGCAAGTTTGACAAGATTGCTGTGGATTCAGACGATGAGGCGGCTGTTTGCGAACCCACACATCCGACAGCCCAGCCGCGAAGTTTTGGCAGATCCTCCTCAGCCAAGCAGCAGCAAGAAGGTTTCGCTTATCCGATTCAAGGCCAGCGCATCGTGTCGTTTGACATACGGGATGAAGCTTGCAGGCGTCATGGGTACTTGCATGGAGATGTGGTTATCACAGAGAACGGGCGAGTCTTCACCGCCATTGGCATCTACGATGACATGCTATGGTTCCATGTGGAAGGTTCTGATGGAGCTGGCATCTGGGAGAATCAAACCCTCAAGAACATCGGGCGCACCACCGTCCGGCCTGGCCCGTCAAAGGAGGCCCCCACAATTTCATCAGAGTGGCTGAAACTGGATTTCTTATACACTGCCGGGGTCACAGTGTCGTCAGCCGAAATTGTGCCGTTCGACATCCGCGATGAGATTTGCATGTCGGTGGGCGGCTTCAAGCATGGACAGGTTCTTGAAGTACCTGGCATCCGAAAGCCCGTGGTGACTATCGGAGTTCGTCGCAACAGCCTCTGTGTGGCCTTGTGGTTCCACGTCAAAGGTTCACCAGGGGCTGGCATCTTTGAGGAACGTGTCTTGGACAGGGCTCGCGTGACAGGGTCCCAGGTGGTTCGAGAGCACGCCATGCCTCTCAACAGCGAGCCCAACAGCAAGACCAGAGAAGGTGAAGGACAGGGCAGAGTCGGCGGAGAGCCAGAGTCAGTTGGAGCAGCTCCAAGCCGAGCGCAGGGCTCGAAAGGAGGCGGAGGCAGAGGTCAAGAACTTGAGCAAGAAGCTCGAGAAGCTGCGTGCTTCAAACGCCAGCCTTATCAAGTCCACGAGCAACAGCGAAAGACAGGCAGAGCGCAAGGATCGATTGAAACGCGACGTCATTGCAAGCGAGGTCGAGGCTGAAACCAAGGAGCACCTTTCACCTGGACGTCTTGCAGCGGCTCTAGATTCTAGATACGACTGACTCTAGTGCAGTGTGCCATGTCGTCATCTGCCTTCAATCAGGAGCGCCTCATGGTCGAGCTTGTCCGGCCAAAGCTGGCAGAGTTGGCCGACCTCCGCCGGGAGCAGGACGTGGAATTCCGCCAAACGCGATGCTAGTCTTACTTACAATGGCAGAACAGGCTCCCGGAACGCTGTAGAAGCAAGCCTAAGCCGGTGTTGCAAACTTGGCAGGAATCGGTCCAAAGACGCTTGCAGAATAATTTGCTGGACACCCAGCGCTTGCGCGAGGAGCTCTCGGTCCAAGACTGTCTTCATGCAGCATGGTTTAGGCTGTCAAAGGCTGCCCCCTCCCCCTCCCCCGAATCGCATGAGTGTCATGCTGTCCAGACTCAAGACACTTCTACTTCGACTTGTTTTTAGACCCCTCAAAAGGAGCTTGAACGCCGAGAACGAGAAGCTCTGCGACTCCGTCAAGAAGCCACTCGGTTGTGCCAAGCCGCATGTGTTGAAAGTTCCAAGACGTCACAGCTTGTTTTGATTTTCCGCTTCTTGGCAACACCCAAAAGGCTTTGCGTTTGGAAGAGCGCATCGACAAGGAATCCGCCGAAAAGACGGCCCTGGCTCGCCAGCTGGGCTCACAATCGCAGGCAGGGCTGCCCAATGTCTTGCTATTGCAATGCCTCACTAGCACGTTTGCGAAATTTATGTGGGCCTTGCAGGTGCCATCCGACGAAGCCGTATGGCAATTCGAGAACGATGCTCGGGGATGGACCCCATATTCTGGAGCAGTCAGTGTACATCTCATGGATGCCTATATCAAGGGCACCAGCATCGTGACGGTGTCCTGTGAGGGTCGAAGCTACGAGGTCGATTTCACATTGCAGACGCAGCTGAACCTGTCGACAATGAAGCGGCGCCGCATTCGTTGCAATCTGGGTTTGCCCAAGCACTGGCAGATGAGCAACGAAGAGGGGCTGAAGCTGATACGAGGTGAGCCTTTATCTGATCAAGACTCGGTAATCTCGGGAGGCATCTCCGTGCGCATGCGACTGACTGCCATCAGCGAGGGGGCATTCATGGCCATGCAAGTGCCTTTCAAACGACATGTCATGAAAATTTCAGAGGCCGAGCGAGACCTTGAAGGAACTCGAGGGACTCCTAAACAGTTCCTTAAGGCGTCATGACGGAACAGTCTGCCATTGCCCTCACGGAGAGTCTGCCTACAGATTGCTGGAAGCCTACCAAGTGCGCAACCCGTATCTGTGGCGTCGATTCCAGCGGTTCTGCAGAACCATTCGCGACAAGCAGCTGCAGTTTGGGATCACGCCGGAAGGAATACAACCGCCTGTTGGAGATGCATTGACCAATCTCGCAAAGCGGCTTGAGGTTGATGTTGACCGCAACGAGCGATTGTTATTCCATGGCACGAGGCAGTTTGGCTACGCCAAGGCCATAGCCACCGAAGGTTTCGACAACCGAGTTGCACAACAAGGACTTTACGGGAATGGGACGTATTTCGCCGCGCAGACATGCAAAAGCGCTCAGTATGCTGCAAAAAAGGCGATGTCTGAAAAGGCCTCTAGCCAGCGCCCGGGGACCATCATCGTGGCTCGGGTTGCACTCGGCGATCCCTTCTATGCTGCCGGCGCCTTTCGCGGATCTCGCTTTCTGGCAGCATGGTATTGCGAATGAACAGTCTGCCGTTCACCCATCTTGTGTTAGTTTGAGTGATGTGCTTCGAATGAGGTCCGCCCACGAAATCTTGCAATCCTTCAAATTCGGATGACTCCGACCAGGATGATGCTCGGGACATCATTTGCGACTCACTCATTGCACGGCCTGGCATCCGACATGGAATTGTGGAGCAAAGTCACATGGAGATTGTGACATTTGCACCAGAGCAGGCCTACCCTGAGTTTATTCTCCGCTTTGCTGAAGACTGACCGGAATCGCCGGAAAATCTCCAGCTGCTATTATGATGTACTTCGCTGCTTGGCTCCAGCAACTTCAGGCCTCGCAGTGACACCAGCACTGCTTGTGCAGAACTTGTGCAGCCAAGCGGAAAGGATTTTTTCACTGCCTAATCCCGGCACGAATCAGCTTACCTGGCTTTTCCGCATTAAAACTGTGACGCGAGTCCGAGGTTTCAGCCGGCAGTGCAAGGGGAATGTCGTGAGCAGTGTGTTTTTTAAGATTGGAATGTACTCTGTTTCGCCAAATGGGAACATGGCTTGCGCACTCCTGCGAAGGCACTGTGGCTGCTTGGGGAGTTGCGGGTGAAGTCGATCGAGCCCAGCGCTGCTTGGCTGGTGAGCCTGCGATGCCTGCTGTCCTAACCGTTCTTCGGTTTGTCCGACTTTTCGAGATGTTTTGGCACAGAAACCTCCTGGGCCCCGGGCGAAACAAAAACAGCAGGCATGGTGAAGCAGTTCCAAACAGCACTCTTTTCCGAAACCCTGTGTTTTAATTTTAATACTGAAGCAGCGTGCAACATCTGAGTTTTCCCGGACCCCTGATACCCGGGCATAGCACCCCGAATATGTTGAAACCCTGGACGTTCGGGACAGACTAAGTGGAATACTGCACTGCCTGGTAAGGTCGACGTGATAGTTTTGACAACCTTTCACAAATAAAGCCTGCCCTTCTGTGTCTGGACCCAGGTAATAACTTACAACGCTGTGATCAATGCATGCAGAGGAGGAGGCGCCACTCCCAAGTAATCACGGGAGCCAATGCGTTGCAGGGTCAAGTTACGGGTACAGTGTTGCAATGCCCTCAACAAGATCCCTCTAAGTCTGGTAACTACTGCGGTGTGTTCTCCACGGCCTTGTCCTTGCAGGTCATCGGCACGTTCCTTGGGCTGAAAGATCACCTGGGCGTCATTCCTTATCCTTCACGTGTGTGGTCCTTTTTCGCTGGCACCTGTTATCCTGGCTTTCCTTGCAGGTTGCTTCGACACGCCAACGTCAGACAAGCCTTAAGTTCCTGAAGCCGTCGCCATGGGGGTCGAGCCTACATGGAATGTTATCGCTGGTTTTGGTACGGGTGGTCTTGAGCACCACCAGACCAGCTCAAGCACCGCTGGAGACCACCGGAAAGCCCTTGAAGTCGAAGTGTGCGCATAGAATGACAAGCTATGGGCACACATTAGTCCTGCTTGCTTGCTTATGGTTGTGTTACGCTTCATCGCTTCAAGCCTGGGGCAAGTCCAAGTGTCTAAATCCCAACTCCAAGTCCGACCCAACGCCCAAATTCCCAAACTTCGGAGTCCTCGATCCTTCCTTTCTCAACTGGAGGTCCTCCTGGACCTCCTTTGGGACTCGGAGGCCCTCCGGGGACCACAATCCTTCCTCTGGGCCTTGGCAGCCGCGGGCGTCTCCGAAGCCGAGGCTTGCTGCAGAGTGCCCTTTTCCTGTGCCAGTTTGGATATTTTGGTATTATAGGGGCTACCATAAGGGATACTATAAGGGTAAGTTGAATAAGGGTGTAAAATGGGTGCCTAAATAATTACCAATACCATTTTGGGTTCCTTAATATAATTGTAGTATACTGGGCCCCTATAGTAAGGTTGCTGGGTGCGCCTGCCTTCATTTAGCTGGCTCTCGGTGTCTTCCCTGAGCCATCCCTGATATCCTTTGTCGGAGTCTGCGTCGTTTCATGATTCATGCACGTTTGATACTTCAGCGGCCGCTGCCAAATCTTCTTTGTGTCTTATGATTCCAGAACCGAAAGCAGAGTGACCAGGTCATTCATGAAGCCTGCGTGGAAGTGGCAACGAGCTTATTTGATGGTGAGGACCCCCGACCAGTCGCGCATGCGCCGCTACCGCTACAGTTTACCATATGTCACGAAGATCTGCTTCGGAGGCAGAAGGTCCCAGAGCCAAGTAGCGAGAGCCCTCCATGGAGGATCCTGGTTCCTTCGGACCCTTGTCCAGGGTCCTCTGGTCCATGGAGACCTTGGGTGCATCGAGCGGTCAAATTTGCAGGCCCAGGGAAGAAGCTGCAGGTATGAATCAGGCGTATAAACTTGATGCGCCTGTCGGTAGCCCGGTGAGTTGATGCAGGTGTGCGTGTAGTGGATGCTGGTGAAGGTTGTGTCAATCGGCCGAGAGTAATACAGTGCAATAGCAGCAATGGCGAGTTACCTGTACTGAAGCAGTACGCCAGTAGTTGCTTTGGTGCTGGATCACTGGTATCGTTCCTCGATTTGATTTGTCGACCCCAGTCTCCCTTAGGCCAGTTCGCAGAAGTCGCTCGGAGAATCTCGGCATCCCGAGCTCTCCGAAGCGAAGCAACTTCAAGGAATGGTCACAGCAAATAGCTCCTCGAAGTCTGCCTCAAACTTTGTTTCCGATGCCGACAATCGAGATCAAACTCAACAAGGAAAGGTATAATGAACGTTTCCTGTATGAGCACAGGCTTACGCGGCATCAGCCGCCTGGAAACCCATGTGAGAACAGAACAGAACCCAATTCGGCAAGACCTGCTTCGGCGCGGCACCAGAGGTCGATCAGTCGAAGGCTCGTGAAAGAAATCCACAGCGCTGAGCTGGAGGAGATTGCCATGGTCGTGACCTGGCTGCCCGAGGCCCAAACTTAAAGCCCTGCAACTTTCAAGCCAAGGAGTGCTTCTGACGTTTAGGAGCCAAGCTCGAGTGCTTGCCATGCTCGTCAAGACTTGTGTTTCTCTTGGCAGCCCCATGTCCTCCGGTCTCTGTTTCCCTGTCGTGCCCACTCGGGCCCACTCTCGCTTATCTCACGAGCCCAATCGCCCAATGACTTTGCCCTAACCAGCCAAGCGGCTGGTCTCTGAAGCGTAGCAAGGAAAGCTGAAGACAGAAGATTGGGTCTGCATGAAATGCTAGGTGTGGGCTCTGGTCTCGGGCGACGGCGATCTTTCCACAGCTGCAGCGATTCGGAGGAGGGTGGAGAGCCAGCTCAGGCAGTTGAGGCATCAGCAGTTGCTGGAGTGCACTGATTGTTGAGGGTTTTGGAGCGGGATTTCGGGCTAGGGTGCAGGTGTTGCGTTCAGGAATGCTCAGGGTGCTGGGCATTTATCATCTTGCGGATCTGAGTGCTACCCTGCCGCAATCACCACAGGCTTGCTCCAAGTGCTGAAAGTTTGCACATAACGTGTGGACGTGTGCCACGTGTCAGGAAAGAGGTCCAGCGAGCTAGCTCATGGCCCGGCTCACTGCCCTTTGGAGATATCTTTGGAGATATCGCGGAGAAGCCCGAACCTACAACTCCCAAAATACCAGAAACGCTTGGCCACTCAATGTCTGAGAGGCAGACTTCACCGGGCCGCTTGATCTTCCACCGTTTGGGCATCTCCGTGATGGGTCTCTTGGCGTAGCCACGTAGCCGCCACAAGGCCCAGTGCAAAGGAGCGCCCTGGGCCTCCAAGCCTCCTGTCACTCACTACGAGGATCCGAAGTGGAGACGTCTTGGGATCCACTGCACTGGGCTTGTCGAGGCATCGCAGGCTCCTTGGCCATGGCTGGGCGCTTGCCACGGAGCTTCCAAGCTTCGGTGCAAAAAGCGCTGCTGCAAACCGGCAGGGACTTAGACCGAAGCTCGGCCGCACGAGTTGGGCCCGAAAGCTCCAATGGGGGGGCTCGACTCAGCTGCGTTTGCCGTCAACTCTGCATTCAAGCCTGAAACGTTCATCGAGCTGCCTAGGGTTCGTAATCGCAGGCTCATCTGCCATGCTTAGCCGCTTCTGCCTTTCCAACTTCCGTAAGTGACGGAATCCGGGAAGGCTGTTCGCTCTACTGCCTTGGGCACACTGAGGAGGCAACGTAAAGCTGCGGACTACCCTGCTCCATCGTCCTCTTCATGAACCTGGCTCTGCATTAGCTTACGGCGTACGGATGCGCCTCTGGAATCTGCCTTAAGCTGCAGTCCAGAACAAGGGCGGGGTATAGCAATCCAACAAAGGCTTGCTAGGCTGCATCTTCCAGTGTCATTCTGACAGAACGATGTTTTGGCCGCGACTTGTCTCTTGTCCCAGCACCCGCACGCCCACACATTCCTCTTCCCTGTTTTCACAGTGGAGAATTTCTTGGATACCCGACAGCCGGGGTGGGAAAGGCAGTGCAGGTCTTGCTTCGTGACAGACTACACACTTATTTGATTGCCGTGTTGCAATTTGTTTTAATGCGTTGCTGACGGACATTGTGTTGGTCACGGTGCGGATTGTGGAACAGTCGTCATGTCGTCGTAGTTTTACTACAGCAGCGAATCGTCGTGCAAAGCAGCGAGAAAGCAACGCGGATCTGCATCATCTCAAAGTGCGAACATCGAGGACGACATGTCGGCCACGGTGCTATGGGACCGCCCGGATCGAGCCGTCTTCTTCAAGCCCGCTGGATGGGAAGTCTACGGTGCCCATACAAATCGCCAGATGCTGCTGAACTGCAGTGAGTGTTCTGGCCGTTTGTGCTGCAGCGATGGTTTGGAAGACTTTTTTCTCTGGGCACACATGCAAGGCATGCCCAGATTATGTGCAACTATGCACGGATGAGATTTATTCTGGTCGGCAGTAAGTATGTATGAATGAATGTATCTATATACATGCATGCATGCATGCATACATGGAATAACATAACATACGTTACGTACATACATGCATATGCATATACACACATACACATCACATACACACGTACAGTCATGGACATATTAACATGTACACCTTTATACCTTTACGAGTATACATACTCATATATTTACATACTTATATACATACAACATATATATATATATGTATATTATATATATATGTATATTATATATATATATATATATATATATATATTATATTTACGTATATTATATATATATATATATTAGGGCCTGCCTCTAACAGTAACTGACCCCCTCGACCCTTCGGGTTACGTTCATACTGATAAAATAATGGTAATATACCAGTTATCGGGGCGATAAAATACTAGTTATCGGTGTGTTAAAACGGATAAAATACCAGTTATCGGGGCGATAAAATGCCAGTTATCAGGGCGATAAAATACCGTAAAATACCAGTTATCGGGGCGATAAAATACCAATTATCGGGGCGATAAAATACCAGTTATCGGGGCGATAAAATGCTAGTTATGGGTTTGGGAAAACGAATAAAGTAATAGGCTAAAGTAGGTTATCAAATTAAATTACTCAGCTGCCCCCCCGAATCAAGATTATCGACGTATCCATATACAATATGATTGAGCTCTATAATTCTATAATGGTATTATAGTCTGGTCTAAAGCCCTGATTGGTCCGAGCACGTCCATATAGGATCCCTACATTCCCAAGCCTCGAAATTATCTGTTGCTATCCGGAGCCCTGCCGACCTAGATTCTAAATCCCCAGAATATGTTCCTTAACCCCTAAGCGCTGAGGTTTCAGAGGTCTGGGCACTTGAAGAAGACACGTCCCTAAGCTGGAGCCTCCCAACTCCTAGAAAGCCTGCATATCAATAACTGTCAATAATTATCAATAATTTCATCAACATCTAACGTATCTCTAATTCGGGCACAAAACACTATCCCCGAAAAGTCCCAAATCTGCCAAAGCCTTCCCAGGAGTCCTTCCAACTGTCAAGCATCCCAGCAGGAGGATCCAGGAAGAGAACTAGAAGTTATGAAATCGGAATATCGGAATAGTCTATAGTGCACTCGTATTCTCCCACTCTTCCATAATTTTCTTTCTCCATAGCCACCCTGGGCTCTGCTGCTGCCCGCAGAGATGGANTGATGTCTTTATAAATGCAGAAGCTGATGCATCTGATTTCCTGATGGGTTTCGAATCTTCTGGGGAAGAATCACCAGCTGGAATGCAGGACGGGCATGCCTTGCAAGCTGTTGGTCAGGGAATGGATCAGCAGATTGCACAAGTAGAATCCCGCACCCAGGAGCAGTTATCGTAAATACTCGATGGCTGGGAAGGTTGGGCGAGGGCGGCATGGTGATGCAGTGGAGCGAGCAAGTGTTTGTGCACATATGCGATCCGAGAAGAGAGCTAAGAAAGCATTCGAGCAGAGCGAGCAGATTGTGCAGACACTTCAGGATTCAGTTCTTGTCAAGGAGGGCAAGACTCTTCCTCTGTCTGTAAAGGGTGGTTCCTGCGGTCTGAAGATCACTTTGCAGAAGGCTGGAAGCAAGGGGAATAGATATGTGCGAAAAATTCATTTCTCAACATTCATCAAATCGTCTTTCGGTA
>BGNK01003632.1:7580-69424 GCA_003297005.1 Symbiodinium sp. clade A Y106
CAACCACAGTGGGGAGGGGCAGGGGGGAACCCACACCACAGGGAACCACAGGGGGGAGGGGGGATACCATGGGGTGGGGGGGGGAGGGGGGGCCTAGCAGCGCTGCACCATATATAGGGGCTACTGTTTTGCGGTATGTGCCGAAAACCAAGATACTGGGAGCTCCTATGGCAAAAGGGGCAGGGTATGCCTGAGATTCTGTCGCACGCTGTGCCACTGCTGCTTGCACCAGTTGATCGGCCTGCCAGAAGCGGCAAGACAATCTGGGCTAAACACGTGGTAGAAATGCGTGGCATTGGGACATGTAGAAAGCTGCTTCCTTCGAAGAAAAATACGGTCCGCCAAGTGCTGAGAGATACTGGCTGAATCGGTGGTGCGTGCTATGCTTCGGGCCGTTGAAACTGTGGCCTAAAGCCGCTTGCGGGGTGCGGCACAAAGTCTAGGCTCGTTCGACGGCTTTACTGGATGGGAGCTAGAAGGAGAAATGCGACTAATCATTCAAACCTCCATACTAGATGACAACACGCATCTGCTACGGGTACCTTCTTGGAAGTGAACATGTCAAGCTCAAAATACCCGGCAGTGCAAACGTATAAGACCCGGAAGCGCGAAGTGCCAAAGACCGATGCAACCGCAAGACCTTGGCCCCAGAACCTCAACTACAACACTCCCCCACCTTCCCCTCCGAAAAGCAGCGAATCCGAAACTCAAAACACCGAAATCCTAGGTGCGGAAAGCTCGCAGGCCCGAAAGACCGTGTCTTCGGGCTTCTAGTACTCCCAAGGAACAGTTTGCACTCACCACAGCCCGAATACAAATCCCACAAACCCTAACTCCAACAGAAGATTGACCGGCAACCCTCAAAGAAACCCGAAACCGCATGTATTTTCCGAATTATCCGATGCCACCTCCCTAGCGGCTTGACGAGCTGCCTGGGCAGAAATGGGATGAATACTGTGGGTTTTACTAGTTCAGGGTTTAGGGTGTATGAAGGTTTCGGAATGTAGGGTCCTTAGCTGTGAAATTTCGGGCCCTAGAGGGTGTTCAAGCGGCTTTAGAAGGGCTTCTGGGGTTTACAAGGCTTTATGAGGCTGCTTAATCTGGGCTTTTAAGTAACCAGGGAGAAAAAAGTATAAACTTTTATTTCATAATGGTTCCCTTTAAGGAAAAAAGTATTAAAGTATGGTACTCCAAAGCCCAGTAATGAGCTTAATGAGCTCCCTGGCCCTGATACCCCGTGTCTTTAGGCTATGTTGGGCACTGCGTTCTGTGTAGGCCTCGGAGTTCAGGGTCAAGGTCACAGCAACGCTGACTGAAGCCTTTCTAGCCTTATTCGGTGAACTTCTCGAAGCTTGCTCGGGGCTCCAGCACCAATTTTTTAGGAAGCTTGATGGAAGCTTGATAAAGAGGCTACATCGCAAAGCAGTTTGATGAGGTTAGCAATTTGAGGGCTCGTCGCTGTCCGTGTAAGTATAGGCTAGGGTTATGATCGTCAGCTGCTGGCTATCACTCGAAATGGCAACAAAAATTGTGCTAGGTTTAGAACAGGACTTAAATTGAATAGGTGTATACGTTCTGGACACAAGGATAATTAAGGAAAGCGGATCAGAAGTGGATCAAGAAAGGAATTGAACAACAAACCCACTATCGGTCTCGTCAAAACAAACCAAATCCTGCGCCGTCAACCCTAAACCCACAACAACTTCCGAGGACTTGAACACATTGAGGCGCGGACAGCTGCTTCTGCAGCTTTTCTGGCTGCCTGCACTGCTGCATTCATTGGCTGTCGCGAAACCAATGAATAATCCCGATTGCGGACCATGAAACCCTCAAGCCTGAAGTGCTTGAAGCGGGCCACTCGAGCTTGGACCTCTCAATATCACTTAGTTGCAACCGAACTATAAAACCTAAAACCCCTACCCAAGCCGAAGATCTCTCCCAGCAGTCGAATACTGGCCCAAGTTCTTGATCTGAAGCCCTGAAATTCTGAAACACATGAAGCCCTGTCTTCAAACCCTAAACCCTCAAGACTTCGAGCGGCCAAACCCTACCCTGATCCCCAAAACCTACATCTTCAACGGTATGTATGATGTATGATGTATTATAGCGAAACTATGAAAAAGAGCCCCCCAGAAGGTCGGCTTTCTAGTCCTAAACACTATACGGGAGTTTCCGAAAATAGGGGGCCCTAATATAGTACCCTAAATAGTAGGATCCTTACTATAAGGACACCCCCCAATTTTCGGAAAGTCCCATACCAAGAAGCCTGAAGCCTAAACACCCCGTCCTCTGCTTCGGCGTGGCGGGCAGCCTCGGCATCCGCCTTCTCGGCCTTTTTTTGCCGGACGGAGTTTAGGCTTTCAAGGTTTAAGCGTGTTCTATCTGGGAGTTTCCGAAAAGTAGGGGTACCTTACTTTGGGGTCCTTATAATAAGGATCCTACTAATTGGGGTACTATATTAGGGCCCCTATTTTCGGAAACTCCCATCTAGGCTTCGGAAGGAAACTCGAATCGGAGTTGGACCCGAAGCAGTGGTATCACTAAGTCCTCACGCCCTGACATTATGAATTGGGTGCTCTCTTTTCAGAAGGGGGCGGCTTAGGACTTGCAGGGATTCCAGTGTGACTTTTTTGTTGATTTAGCTTTTGGTGCTTCAGAAACGGAAGTGCCAAAATGTCTGCAAAGAATGAGAACCCTGAGCGATTTGTGGTGCAACGTAAACAAAGTTTGCAGACGTTGCTACCTGGTGTGGGCTGAGGACTGCCCCCATATAGCTGGCAACGATAAGTGCCAAACTGCAGCCCAGCCATTTTACAGACAGGTCTTGCACGCGCTCAGCACCAAGGACCATTCTGTCTGTTTTGCCGCCCGTTGCCCAGGTTTACGGCCTGCTGGCTAGCTCTGCGCCCCTTACGTTTCTGCAGTGCGGTGCATCGATACTGAGAGGTGTTGCCCTGACTTTCTCCGCCAGACTACGGATCAGGATTTCGGGTTTCAGCTTTGGCACCCCAAGGAGACAGCAATCACAATGGTAGCAATGAAGCCGGTGTTTCGTGTATACAATACAGCACAGTACACCGTCGAAAGAAGCAAACCCAGTACAAACTCCCCCAAGTGTTCTTCTTTGGTCTTGCTTCACAAACACCCTCAGCATCGACCCATATCGAACATCTGCAAGGTGTTACTGCCACCGGCTCAAGAAAACCATCAACCTGCAAAAACCTTACCGTAAGTCCTAAACGCATAAAAGTCTTGACCCTTCTCTCCGAAAGTTTTCCTCCACAACTTGGGCTCTGATCCTCTATGAAATCCTGCAACCGCAAACCCTAAACCATAGAACGAACAACAGCTGGGCATTGTGCTGCCTCTCGGGCCGCTTTTCTGGCAGCCTCCGAGAAGATGAACTATTAGAAAACTGGTGTTCGTCGTTGAAGCCTTGAAGGGGCCGTTTAGGGCGTAGGGTTGATTGAGGACTTGGGACTTAGAGGCCTGTGAGCATAGGGTGTAAAGCCATGTCGGGTGATTCTTCGAAGAACGTGGAAACAAAGGGTTTACGCTGACAACGTTGTCGCCGTCCGCATTATAAGACCATGTCATGCCCGATTTTAGTTTCCTACTTGTAAGAGTTGTAAGTGCGACCTACTCGTTTCGATATGTGTGGTTGCATTGTGTGTTTTAACGTATGTCTCTCTTGTTTGTCTTTATCATGTTGAGGCACAGCGTCCACTACCATTCCATCCACCTTCCAAGAAGGAAGCTCAACAGTTGTTGGTTCGACGGCCGGAAGCCTCAACTCGCAGATTCAAACATGACTTAATAATTTGCTAAAGATCCGACAGGTTCAGGTTCGTAATGGTGTACCCTTCGTGCCCCTACTATAGTTACAATATGATATACAGTATACACCCTAATCTGTTATAATCCTTGGGGGCCCCTGCATTGGAGACTCATTGCTGGGGGTGGGGCTCAAAACCGAAAGCCTGAAAGCGATATACAAAAGCAGGAAACAGATCAAAAGTTCGATGCCGCGAACTGTCGATTAAAGGTTATCGTAAACATATTGTTTGACTGCAGGACGTGTGTGTTACTATTTCCATGCAGGTTCCAGCAAGGAGCCATGGAACGTCACTGACTAATATCAGTCAATTGTCTTGAACAATCCAGGTCGCTTCAAACTAGGTTGTGGTCCAACCTCCCCCTCCGGTCCGTACACTACTAATCTTACCATCCCCGTCATTAGAGTCCTTCACAAAAGCTAGAGCCCCACAACTCCTTCAAGAAGGATATACAGCCAGGCGTCAAGTTAATTTTGAGTAATATAAGAATATAAGTTGTTATCCCAAAGGGCTAACCCTATTCTAGTAACTAAGACCCCTCTAGAAGTCTTAGACTAAACCCCAGGCCCTAAGACCCCACAACAAGTCTTAGAGAAAGCGTTGCCTCCGCATCGGCCTCAGCTTTCATTGCCTCGGTCACAGCCCGCCCCCGCGCAACCGGGGATGTCGGGTCTGTTTGCCAAATGTGTGTGCGTGTGTGTGTGTGTGTGGGTGTGGGTGTGGGTGTGGGTGTGTGTGTGTGTGTGTGTGGGTGTGTGTGTGTGTGTGCGTGTGCGTTTAGGGTATAGTAGTATAGTGTGTGTGTGTGTGCGTGCGTCTGTTTTCGCTTTGGGCGAAGTTTTAGCTGTTCATCTTGCTCCGGGGCCTCAAGTTGGGGTGTGAGGGCTTTGCGGCTTATAAGGTTTTAGGGCTTGGGACTTAAGGCTAAGGTTGCCTGGGTTGGCATTTACCGACGACGACAATCTTCATGGAGCGGTTGCAGAAATGAGATTCGGGCTTACGACAAAACAAACACTCCAACGTGGACAAGCACACTCTAAACCCCCATCGAGCCCCTTCCACAAGATTCCGAGTACCTACAGAATCGACTTCGGGCAACTTTAGACAATTTGCGTTTCCAGATTAAGTATGCTATCATTGCTAGGGGCCCAAATGATTAGAATAGGGTTAGGGCGGTTAGGGATATATTAGTCTTGCTATTATATTAGAATTGCTATTATTGGCATTGTTATTCTTGTTCTTATTATTAGTAGTACTACCCTTATTAGAATCATTATACCTTGAAATTGTTCTAAATGTCATTACTCTTGTTGTTATTGCCAGTAGCAGACTATGACGATGACTCTGACTTTAAATATACCAAGGAACCCTACAGAGGATTCATACCCATGATACTTCGGACCCTTTGGGACGAACATCCGGGCAGCAGGCGACAGCAGCAGCATGGCTCCGAAGGGCCTGGCAAGCAAGAGGAGGCTGCAGCCTTTTGGGAACGGGATTGGGAATTTAGGGCTTTAGGCTGTTGGTTTGTAGGATTTTACGGCTCTGTTTTTGCTGAAAACCTTTTTCCGCTTGCTAGGGTTCAGGGTCCAGGGTTTAAGGATTCAGAGCGTTATGTAGGTTTTTGGGTTCGAGGGGATCCTTCTGAGCAGATTTTTTAGGGTATCGAACTTGTCGGTGGGCAGAGGGCTGGGAGTTATGACTGAGGTATTCAGGGATTGGGTGTTTTGGGGTTGGGCTTTAGTGGCCTGGTGTTATAGAGGCTTGTCTGGGCTTCTAGGGTTTCGCGGGTTCGTATAACTGGGATGCTGCAACCTTCCCTACCCAAAACAATTGCAAAAACAAAGAACGAAAGGTGTTCTTGCAATGTCAGATTTCAGAATAATGCCAGACGACACCAGAGCAACCAAAACCAGCTTGTACGGTCGTTGTGCGGAATACCAGTTCATCCAAACAGGAACAGGAAAAACGAGAAGGGATAATGATAAGAATGGCCATACAATGTTGCCACTCTTAGCGTCAAAGGCGAAAGCAGCAGCGGGCCAGCAGCAACGGCAGCGATCAGCTAATTGTCTTCACCACAGAAGTAAACTCAGTAGTAATAGCAACAACAGCCGAAGCATCAGTAGTACTGTGGTGACGGCGACTTTTGCTTCACCACCAGCACCCCTGCCACCACACCATGAATCCGAATCTAGCGGCGCCTTGATAATCGGAACAAGGCTTTGGAGGAGTACAATCATAGCAATTGTACTATTATTGCTTATTCATACTAATACTAATAATTAACAAGGGTACCAATAATAGAAAAAATCGTATTGTTGGTAATTCCGACCGCGACATTACTCTGATTCTTCACTCTTCCGGCTTGGGGAGTGCCTCCTCGGCACGCCTTCGCGACATTTCGGCCTCCTCAGAGGGGGGGGGGCCCGCAACGTGTCCGGCAGGGTTTAGGGTTTTAAGGTTACGGTTTAATTTAGGGTTTCGGCGCTCACACTCGGGCAATCCAGGCGAGGCATGTGGTTCGAGGTCTGTTGAGTGAAACGATCTACAGAGGATGAATTGAAATGAAACCTGGATTCCGAGGACTACAATCGGCAGATCACAGTCATGGGGTGTAGGGTTTCAGGCGATACGAATTATACTTACCGGGAGTAGTTTGAGGTAGGCACTGCGATCTGTGAGTGGAAGTCACGAAGAACTTCCACGCAGTTGGTGGTCATTTCTTACAGGTTCAGGTGGGGCCCACAACTAATAACCAACAAACAACAATAAACGGTAGGGCGGGATGCCCCAGGTACTACTGAATGACCCAACTGTGTGACACGACTCTGTCTATCCATCTTGCACTGAATTAGCACCTCATTCTGCCAAACTGGCTCAGTTGTGTGTGGTCGGACGCAGCATGCATCACCAGTTATTCAGCATGCAGAACTTGCATAACGTACTTTCCAGTTCAATTCCCCCTGATCTGAATCCTCTGCTGTCCAGCACCATGCAGTAATATAATAACTGACTTCACCCAGAGCAAATCCCCGCAGTTCTTTGGCCACTCTTCATGCATAATATATATATAGGTCTTTCAGACCCATTTCCAGCTTTCATCTGTAAACATGCAGGCACATGCAAGAAATGACCATCCACATAGCATGGCAACAAGTGTTGGTCCAGCGTCCAGGTTTCAGCTTCCATTGTTAGGGCATGCAGAAGTCTGCAGCAGTTCTCATGCTCTGATCATCATTCTTTTTGTTTTGTAATAAATTCTCATGCGCTGATAACCCGTTGTAGTGCAGAAAAACATGCAATAGTAGTGCAGAAAAGCATGCAATGCCTTGGTCCAGCGTCCAGGGTTGCAGCTCCCACTGCTAGGGCATGCAGAAGTCTGCAGCAATTCTCATGCACTGATGACCACTCTTTGTTCCCTTGCAATAAATTCTCATGGTCTGATAACCCTCCTTGTAGTGCCAAAGCGTGCTATGCCAGTCATCCTTGTTGCGGATCCATCTTCTCAACGTGCTGGCACATCTGATCCAGGCTCGTGGGCGCCCATTCAGCCAGGGCCGCTTCCCCTTGCTCCAGCAGAAGCTCGAGGACTTGTGCCATGACAGTCGCCCCGGATCGGATAGAGTGCCACGTTCGAGCCACAGAGGCTTGAGCCAAAGTGACGGTTTAGGGTTTAGGGGTTAGAGGTTGCGGTTTAGGGTTTAGGGTTTCGTCGCTCTTTCGCGCAAGGCAGGCAAGGCTCCACATAGTCCCACGTATCACTACTAGCATAGCGACAGGATGCGCGGAGGGCCCATATAGAGAACGAAGACCAAACGTAAGTACCACAAATGCAAATACATGAAACTCATAAATATGAAAAGTCACGCCACCAGAGGGGCCTCGCTGCACCCGCCGCAACTGTTTCAAAATAGACTAGAAGTATTCACCGACGTAACATAGCATGCAAACACCACGTCACCTTCTCCATCTGTTGAATTCCCTGTCGGCAGCCATGAATTCATTATAAATTCCAGTCTGACATCCATGAATTCTGTCAGAATTCCTCCTGTTCATCTTGTACAACCATGCTGCCTTTACAAGTTCCGGCGTTCATGTAGTCGCATCCCGAGAGCACGTATGGTGGATGCAGCCTTTGCAAGCGTTCATGCATTCATGAATTCACCAATTCTGCAACTCAGTATGAATTCGTGAATTCATGAAGGGTTTAGGGTTTAGGGTTCCGGTTTGGGGTTTTGGGGGGCTTACTGTTACTATAAAGGGCGGCTACAAGGGTTTAATCTCTGGGCCTCGGTGGATTATACTATAGATATAGTAAGAATACCAAACCGGCCTTGGTAGGGCCAAGGAGTCGTTTTCGGGGTTTTGGGTTTTTAGTACTGTCTGAAGAGGTTTTGAACCAGGTTCTTGGTTTCAGGAAGTCTATCTGTCTGTCTTTGCAGCTGTTGTTCTTGTCTGTCGTCGGTTTCGAACTTCTAACATCGCCACATATTCATACAGAAGCATGCCATCCTTCATGCAACGCGCCTGAGATTCCACAGCAGAGTTTACGGCCTCCGATGCGGCGCGGGTCTTCGCCTGGCAATGTATCCGACAAATGGAAGAATGGTGCCTTACATCCTCCCCATATGCGTAACCTTACACCTGCAGACAAGCTTCAAAGATTGGCGGAAACTTCGTTACCTGCTCTTTGTAGTGACACTTTTTGTACCGTTCAAAAACCTGTATTGCACGACCGTACCTCCGATGCTGGTAGTGGGGCGTTTTAGGTGAAGACACTGCGTGGCACACGCATTTTGCATGCAAGGGGGTCGAATCGCAGGAAGCGGCTGCTATGGGGCGATAAGCCAAGAGACAATGTTCAGCACTGACCCGTGTGCGCAAATCCTGTGGTGCATGGGAGAGTTGCTGTGGGTTCGAAACTATGCTCCTGCATATATCGGCTGAAGTACTGCGGGAGAAGCACCTCGAACGGGAAACCTGCGCCCTGTTATGGTTGAAGTCGAAGTTTTGGGGTTTTAGACCACTTTGGTGTTCGGTTTTGGCATAATGGGTGACTCCAAGAGCCCACTCAGGAAAAATCCAAACCCTGCGAGCCTTTGCTGCAGCTGCGGCTTCGGCGGCCAATCGTGCGGCCTCTTTCATGTTCTCCTGCCAACCCCGGACCTAAGCTCAATCTTAAGACCCTGAAACCTACCCCCCCTTCCAAAAAAACTCAAAACCTGGACCGCCAGCTCCTCTGCCGCTCTGATGGTTTCATCGGCTTCGACCACAGCAAGAGACATGTCCTCAACCTCTGGGGGTTCAGTTTCGATTGGAGTTTTGGGACTTTTACCCCGTGTGCTGTCTATTTAGGGGCTCTGTTTTCCCTAGTGAAGGGGGTGCAGCGTTCATGGCGCTTCAAAACCATTCGGGAATACCTAGTCGTCAGTTAAGGCTAACAGGGCTGTTGGGCTGAGGGCTTTATGGTGGTTCTATCTAGTTCAGTCGTATGACAAGAAGGATAACACACGCCTATGCATGCATGTGTATACTGGATGCTGCTACTGCATTTACTTTTGTAGTCAACGATGCTTAGTGGCTTTCGTATCCGTCTTTGGCAGTACTCGCACTTCTAACCTTCTCTTATTCCTCTAATCTGAGCACCAAACCCTGCATGCCTCAATGATAAGCCCTCGTAGCCGGTATTGGATACCTAGAGTCCAAAAGACCCACAAGTCTGAATTCATAAACCCTACACACATCCTAACAAAGCTTGGATAGATCAAACGCCCCTTACCCAAACAACAAGAACATCCGAACAAAAATGACCACCATCCTCCGGCCCAAGCATGCCGTAATCCGAATCTCTGGGCCGTAAACTTCAAGCTCTGAACTCCAAGCACCAAAATCCGAGCAGACTGAAACGCCTCGTAGTCCGGCGCGGATTGGACTGCGCGAAGGGCAGCCAATGCACGTGCCTCTCACGGACCAGCTCATGACCCCCTGTAGTAGTAGGAAGCATAAGCAGACGTTCAATAGCTCAGTGTATATACATGGTTAGGTCATATAATACATGCAGAATTACATGAGTATGCCTGTGTGTGTGTCGTGTTTCTCTGTATTTCATTGCTGATTTAGTCGTTGATTCACTTTGTATTCGTGTCTGTAAATTCTGCTTGTAACCATACGTGGTCACATCTGCTTCAGCATGGAAGTGCAAGTAAAAGAGGGTCATAAGTGTCATGGTGCATCTTTCATTTGAGGTGTTCATGCCAGTGCCTCCACCGACTGTATACTTGGTAGTCCTGCGTGTCTGTTTAACCCTTTACTTCCCGGTGTTACACTGACTGTATTGTTAGTCACAATTCCCGATGTCAGGCGAGACTTTTGAAAGACGCAGACTGTTCTTGTCAGCTTCTCCATCTTTGAAAATAAAGAGGTGGAGTGGCTGCGATGTTTTGCTGACATGCAGTAGTCATGTTAGCTGCCGGTTCCCAGCTGAGGCCGGACGTGAGCCTGGGTTCCAAAATAGATCCCCAGCAGGCTCACATGCTGGTGGAAAAACGGCATGACATGCTATCATCATCGTGCTCCATCATGTATCATCAGTACAATAGTCATCTGCAAGCCCTGACAAACTCCCAAACTGAAGGAGGTTCTGAACTCCTAAAAAGGTTTTTGACTCCTCGTCGCCTTGGCTTCCTGCGCGGCCTCGCTGGCGAGTCTGGCAGTCTCTTTGAGCATTTCCTGGCTGGGCCCGAATTAGAATAGCGTTGTTGGGTCTAGTATACTATAAGCATGATACTGGTGTGAGTGCAGGCCTGAGGGGCTTTCAGACACAGAAAGGGCTTTTGGGGTATTCATGCTGTAATCATCATAGTAGCAAGTCCTGTATCCAAGCTTCCAGTAGTGTTTGGGTTGTAGTGAGGCGTAGCACTTTTGATCAGGTGTAGCAGGGCTTGATGATGTTGTTTGGAAATCTGCAGCCCCTATATGGGAGGGGGAAGGGTTTTCCGAAATCAGGATGCTACTTCGGGTCCTCATTGTTGACTGGTGTATTCTTGGGGGAATCCACAAACGGAGCTTGTAAGACCATGCGCATTCAGGCTCCTCGGCAGTCTGGATTTGCTCATCTGCCTCTGCGACCGCTGATGCCAACTCCTTGACGACATTAAAACCCGAAATCATAAAAAGCTATACCCTAAACCCTAAACAGCTATACCCTAAAGGGTAGGATCTCGGCTTCCGGGCTTTGGGTTGCAGGGCTCGGGACTTCGCGGCCTGAGGCCAGTAGAGATTTAGAGCTGGGGTGCTGAGGTTTAGAATGATATAAACCCTAAACAGGTTTGCCTTCAGGGTTAAGGCGTGGCTAGCAAAGTATAGACTTCAATTGCTGCGTTTTTCAGACCCTGACAGCCACAAGAAACCAAGCAAAATACTCGAGAAACTCTAGCACCTGAACAACATGCTAATTTGATTGGCTGTTCTGAACAAGCCTTCGCACAAAGAGGAGCGACAGATGGATCGGTACATCCGAACGTAGACACATAGACAGATACATCGACCGGTAGATAGACAGAGAGATAGACAAACAGAGAGATAGGTGGATAGCTTAGATAGGTAGAGGGACAGATAGATTGGTAATGTCTTGTTTCCTCGATTTACGGTGTTAGTGGTGGCGTCTCTTAGGCTTCGACAGTTATCGTTCGGTTGCCCGTCAGCATGCAGAGTAATGAACCTTAACAGCTTTGACATCCATGTCTGCAACCTCGTCAGCCTACCGGCCAAGAGGTGCTTGTGGTTTGCTGCAGGTGCTCCGGGGCTTCTGAGCTCAAGCAGGATTAGCCTCCTAATACCGTAGGGTCGATTCCCGAACTCAGAGCTTAAGCCCTGAAGGTGAAAACGGACCTGAAACAAGAAATCTGCCCATAAAGCAGCTACGCAGCCTAAAGCCTTCCGAAAACCCTGCAGAGTGACCCTAAACTGCTGCTAAACCGGACCTCGACCCGTGCACTTTCGTACCTCGCAAGTCTAAGGCCCAGCTAGGTGGGAGTTTCCGAAAATAGGGGTACCTTATTTTGGGGTCCTTATAATAAGGATCCTACTATTTAGGCTACTATATTAGGGTCCCCTATTTTCGGAAACTCCCACGTACCTCTTCAACTGAAAGCACTATAGATAATCAGCGCCGGGTCCTCCCTAAAGCTGAGAACTCAAGCGATCGCTAAGCCTAGTACCCGACGACGTCCCCCAACCCTCAATGCTCAAGCCCAAGTCTGACACCCTGCGCAACGAACCTTGAAACCTAAGCTGCAAATACAAAAGCCAAATCAAACTCCGAACCCCGTATACCCGCAAACCAAAAACCGCTCACAAAAAGCCTTACTCATCCCAACCCCGACCTCTTTCTTGAGGAACGGCTGCAGTCTCCCTAGGGCTAGCCCCACTTATGAACATGTTCACATTCACTGCTAGAGCAAACCTGTACCTTCCCATGAGCGGCCCTCCTCCGCCTGCGAATGGCGTCGCTCCGCCTCTTCACGTGCTCTGGCCTACCGAAGCAGGCAGGGATCGTTTCGATGAGGGGCTTACCTGTGGCTTCAGTCTATGAATTAAAAGGGTGTTTTTGCCGTGTACTTTCGAAGTCATAAACCAAAACCCTATATGTAAGAGGCCATCGCCTACCATTATGTGTGGGTGTATGAGGATTTAGGGTTGCAGGGTTAGGATCTCGAGTTTAGGCTCTCGCGAAGGGTGTTGGGACTCGGGACATTGGGAGTTTGAGGTTTGGGTTTTCGAGCATGATGGGCTAGGGTAGTAGTGTGTGTGTGTGTGTAGTCTCTTTAGAGTTTAGTAGGGTTCACGGGCTTAGACGTTATGGTTTCGGGGCATTTGACCTTGAAAGTCCGGCGATCTGGAGTTTGGAATTTATAATGGAGATTTTGGATTTGGAGCTGAGGGTTTGTGGTGTATAGTTTCGGGGTGTTTTTGCTTTGGGCTTGACTGTCCCTGATCTGAGGGGAGGGCTACACAATCGTGACGTTTCGGGGCGATTGTAAACTCTACATCGCGATTGCCTTCGACCCAGACCCACGGGAGGATCTAGAAAGTAGATCCCTAAATTTGGGGCCCTATACTACTAAGGGTACTTTGTAGGAACCCCCATTAAGGGATCTACTTCTTGGATCCTCCCGGGGGTCTGGGGATTGTGCAGTGTTGAGGGTCTGCCATCGAACCACTGACAGCTCCCAGGTCTGGCATTAAGGTCTCTTCGAACATGTTCGATCGGTTCATTTACGGTCTATGATATCCAAAATGGGTTCAAGGAGCCGCCAACACAAAAGGGCTTTCGGTTGGTGTGTTGAGAGGTTCAGGGCCTCATAGTGTTGTACGAACGGCTTCGATACACACGAAAACTGTTGTGACTGCAATTGAGGGCCCGTCATTTCCCTTCGAATCAGTCCAGGTCCAGCCTCGATTCAAGGGCCCAAAGCCTGAAGCTGTAAGCCCCATATAAACCTCTAAAACACTTGAATCTGGAGCATCCCAAGAACTGAGACTAACCGGGTGTCCATAAGTCCATTTGTCCCCTATCAAGGCCCATCTGTCCCCCCTCTCTCTTTCTCTCTTTGTCTGTCTTCTCTCTATAAGCGCTGGACACCTGAACCCCCAATCCCTAGGAAGAAACGCAAAGCTGAAAGACCTTTCGGGTCCCTGCGTACGAAAGCCTGCCTGAGCTTCTGCAGCTCTCTGCGCCGATTCGGCCTGGGCCCGCGCCTCCTGCCACAAGCTTCAACTGACCCCTTCCTTAGGGTATGGTATAAGCCTTTGGGTTTACACTCTCGCAACTCGGACTTGCCAGACAAGCTTTTGGGTTTAGGGTTTGCGGTTTATAGTATAGAAATTAGGGATTAGGGCTACCGCCCCCTGATTGAGGTTCTCTTCGGGGCTTTGTACGGCTTGTGCATGTGGTTTCGCACGGGCCGTAGATAGCGCAAGAAAGAAAGATAGATACATGTACATGTACAGTCATGAACGTATACTCAATAATTACAAGCACAATTTGGCTCGCTAGAATGAGCTTTCTACACGTTTTATTCAACCCCCCTAGAACATGCACAAATATTCCAAATCACCCAACACTCCCAACACCCGATAAAACAGCCCAATCGGGGCATCTACCCCGAGCTGTTACAGATGCAATTAAATTACTTGCTTAGCGGTTTAGGATCTCGACTTTTGGGTAAGCCTTAAGACTCCATGCACACAAAGAATACCTGCATTCGGGGTGTACAATAGGGCATGTGAGCATCGTTTGCCACAGCGATCTGCCTGCATGTGCTGGAAACCGTAGGTTTTACGGGTGTTTTGGAGTTTGGGGCATGTTCTTATCTGACGTCGCAACTTGAGATTTCCGTTCATGCGCGATGTGCGGTTAGAGAGCTTGAGGGGTTGAGCGAGGTTGGGCTCAGAGGTGCGACACGCCGACCGGGACAAAGTTTCCTTGTCTTCGAGCAGCCTGAGTTTACTGAAAAGAAATGCGCTTGATGCTTTTGAGGGTTTTGGGCAGGCTTCTGGCATCAGCAATGCGACCATGACTACACGATTACATAAAGCTCTTAGCGGCTACTACATCCGAGGTACTGCATACATCCACCAACACATCTGCTGGAATGCGTGTCTCCGCCAATGCGACCGTGCACGCTATTGAATTTGCGGAGATGTGTGCTTTCACCAATGGATGCAATGCGACCATGGACGCTGCCCTACCTGAGATCATGTCTACTTTCAGCGGTGGGTGTAAGGTGCCCATGGATGCTATTACATTTGCCTGCATGTGTACTTCAACTAAGACACGCAATTCAACCCCGGGAAGCATATTGCAGAGTCCTCTAATTAAATACTGGTGGTCTATCACCGGTCTTGTTACCGGCCTTTAGCCCGAGGCCAGAACATGACCTGACAGGACGAGCATCTGCGTGCAGGGCTGCCACTCCTTAGGATACTAGATCCCGAACTTTCTAATCTGGTGCCAAGAAAACCAACAGAGCGCGTGCAAGCTCTAAGTCCCTAAAACCCGATATCTCTGGACGACCACACAGCCCCTAAACCCTGAACCTGCGACACACCTATTGCCCTAACTTGAACCATAATGGTAACCATAACATACCATGACCCCCGAACCGGAAATTTGCCGGCCGACCCTGCAAACGAAGCGGCACCTCGGCCAACGCCACTCGCTGAGCAGCCTCTGCATTCACTCGAGCCACCTGCACGCGAAATGCTCGTTTGTTCCTGTACAAGACACAACCCAAACCAATCAAAACCAAAATCAAGAGTATCCAGCCATCCGAGTCTTGATCCTGGATCCAAAGGCACGCCAAACCATTGGCCATGCAACTAGTTATAGACGGTGTTTCTGGTGAAACCGCTCAGACCATGTAAATCTGTCCCAGCGTTTGATTCCAGTCCAATTGGTCTAACAAGATCGGAGAAGCTAAGCGACTTATACATCCCATGTTAGAACAAATCTGTAATTTCAATGGGAGCACGCGTGTGAGCTGCGCTAAAGATATAACCCGGGCTTCTTCTTCCTGAAGCAGTATAAGCCGCAAAACCCTACACGCGAAGTACATAACTTAGACATATATATTTATGTGTGTCTTCAGGGCAATAGGTCTCTCCTTGACGGCTGCCACACGCCACCTCATTAACTTATGGCCACATGATGGGTACTGGGGTCTGGCAGGGTCGTTAGGAGGTTTAAGCCATGGCAGAGCTTAGGCATGCACTCCAAAGCTTAAGTGGCCCGGTCCTCAGAACTCTACAACAGAATTCTGGAAAACTTGCGCCACTCGTTCCCCGATGAACCCGAGTTCACAGCGACGGCCCACACCCGCCTAGACCCCAGAACCGGTAGAAATGGCCACCCCAACGCCACACTAACCCTGAACCCTGCAAGTCACTCACAATGCGAAAGACACCTAACATGGGGCTCCCGGCAATCTTTTTCGAAGCTGCCCTGGCCGTCTGCGCAGCTTCCTGACACCAGGCGCTTCGGGTTTGGGGTTGAGGAACTTTGCATAACTTGGGTTTCCTTCAGCTTCCTGAGTACAAGAGTCACGTAACCTGCTGGGAACCCCCCGAAAGGGATCGCAACTTAGGGAATCTGCCCATGTGCAGCTACTGGAAAGTTGGGTTTCGGGCTTCAGTCTTTGGGGGGGGGATTCGAGCAAGTGGAAAACAGCGTCTCGAGCGGTTTAGGATTCTTGGCTCAAGGTTTTCGGGGGTCATGTTAATTCCATCCATTCATCTATCTGTATGTGTATATATATATAAATATATACCTATATCTCATGTCAAACCGGGCCTCTGCGGCCAAGGCCTGTCGCGAAGCTTCAGCTTGCTCCTCAGTGGACTTCGGATTGTTCGGTTGCTGTGGGTGAAGAGTTGCAGGGCTTCGGAGCCTCAGGTGACATGGGGCTTGTCGGTGATGTAGACTCCTGATTCAGGAACGCCTTCTACGAAAGTACGGCTTAGTGACCACATTACGCGCTGCAAGACGTTTCATGTTGTGTTGTGTGCGTTGTTTTGGGTGTTTTGTTGTGCTCTCCCGTGCTTCTCATCGCTTGTTCAGTTGTTCTTGCTTGTTGTTTCCGCTTCTTTCTTGCTTACATGAAGAACATTAACTTACCTTTAGTAGGTGGGGGAACAGCTCGAGGCATAGCATTGGCATCCTCACTTGGAAAAGCGAGTTTCAGTGAGAAGTGACTTTCCTTGGCTTTGTGCCGCTGGGGTAGGGTTCAGGGTTTGCGGGCTGGGCTTCAGGATTTAGGGCGATACTGGCATTGATCAAAATGCCTTTCCGTCTCATTCAGCCCCTCTGGTCTCATGTCGGACCTGGGGCCTAAATCCGCGACCCAGAAAGCATGGCATGGCCCTGTGATACAAGCAAGCCATGCTTTCGATGATTGCACAATGCTACGGAAAGAGTGCGGACATGTTGTGAACTCACACTCAGTGACACAGCCAAACTTGCACAGAAAGTTGAGTTGAGCTGAAAGCCCCAGTCTGCTAAAGCGGCCCCTACAACAACGAAGTCTGAGGTGTCGTCCACTTCGCGAAGCGCAACTTGTCGTGCTTTCTGGCCAAGCTTTCGAGGCTAGATTATTCCTTCGCAAGTGGTTGGGCAACTCTAGGCGGACTCGCTATGAATCAAGAGGGCCGACGACAACACCATTGGATAAAACCCCACTGGTTTCCCGAAGCCAAAAAAACTCTAAGCCGGCAGAAATAAACAAGACCCGAACGAAGACTCACACTGAAAATGAGATCCCCTAGATATAACTTTGCTTCTCTCAGTCGTAAACACTCCCAAAAACCCATCACCCTCAAAGCAAGTCCACCTCCGCGTCCGCAGATTTCTGCAGCGTTTCCGCCTCGGCCTGGCTCACCTCAGTGCTTTAGGGTTGAGGGGTTTAGAGTTTAGGGTTTAGGGTTTTTAGGGTTTTAGGGTTTAGGGTTTTAGGGTTTAGGGTTTAGTGTTTAAGGTTGAGGGTTGAGGGTTTATTGAGGAGTATAGCTTAGACTAGATCACCAAGAACAACAGAGTATGTTTTTACTACAGATCCTCTCGGTCCCACTTTGAGGCTTCAGGGAAAGCGCTGAGTCAAGCATCGAAGAAGCTTCAGCAAGACTCAAAGTACACCCGTGCGGTTTGGTTTAGTGTTTCTGTTTCAGGATTCTGGGTATTGCGCCCCTACAGCCCCACAGTTCAGGGTTTCAAATTGCGATTTTCTGGCACTCCCGAAAGCCGTATCTGTATCTCTATCTCTCCCTCTCTTTCTTTGTCTCTCTCGTTCTGTTTGGTCTTCCCCACAACCGTTCATCAGGAGATTGCTCCATGTGGGTTCAATCGCGTGTATAGACACCTGCTGATAACATGTGTGAGTCTTATAAACATTTCACAAAGCTCCACGCAAGTGCGAAGATGTTAAGACTATGCGGACTACCCGAGAAGCAGCGTGCACACGACAAGGGCTGATAGGCTTTTCACAGCCCTCTGGCCAGCTGTAAAATTGGGAACCGTAAGCTACAGGACTCAGGACTCTATGCCAGGGAACTGATGCTACTCGTCCAAGTCTAGCTCAACGGGGACTGCTACCCCCAAGCAACAAGACCTAAGCCCTACTTGCACTCTCTACTTTCAGCTTCGTTTTTTAGCCAGTTCGGGCAGGTTGACCCAACACTGACTACATGGGAGGGCACAAGTAAAGCCCAAAGCCCATGACAAAGAGCATGCTATATAGAAGCTTGAACAATTTGAAAAACGGCTCGAAAGTAAAATATGGCACACATGCGGTTTAGGGTTTAGGGTTTAGGGCCCTCAAGTTGCTTTGCTCGGGCGCCGGCGGCTTGCTCTGCGGTTTTCAGAGCCGCCTTGCAGGGCTGCAACTACGGCTGAAGGCTGTGACCGAAGTGGTGGCGGCTGCTACGGTGGTCATGATCATGAATGTCTCCACTAACTTGCTCTATTCCATGACGGATGCTGGACGCAAGGACTCTCTACGAAAAAGTACGAAAGTGCAAACACCATGGAATGCCATGGATGCCAGCGTTTACGATGGATGTCGCGAGCCCTCCGGAACTTATAGTCCTCATGACCGTCGTAGAGCAACGAACGGCGAAGGACCGGAGAGAAGAGCAGGAGGGTCAAAGAATCGGGGCTTAGCGACACAGCAGTCGCAGTAGAAGCAGGTGTGCAGTTTAAATTCGCCGCGACGGCCCTGCTGGAGCTGACGATGACGAGGATCCCTTGTGAGGCAGCTGACCTGACCTAACTTAATTCAGCCCTGAGCCGTAACCAAATAATCCCCTAAGCATGGCACTTCAACTTCCCACCACAAAACCCTAAACTTTCCCTAAAACCCGAACTTAAGACCTAACTCCTAGACTTCCATGGCAAAACCCTAAATTCCTTACGGCTGCCTCGGCTTCCGCGGTCTTTCGCGCAGCTGATCTCTCTGCCTGCAGAGCCTGGGACTCAAGGAGGGTTTGCTCGGAAACGTGGATCGGATTAGGGTTCAGGGTTTAGGGTTCAGGGTTCAGGGTTTAGGGTTAAGTAGACGCCCAACTTCTTCAGCAGAATAGACTACGAATAGGAGTTTGGGCATGTTACGGTACAGTTCAGTATGATTATCTGGGAAGTATAAGACTAGGCTTCTATGCGAGGTCGTGCTTGTTGGTTTGGGCATACAAACTTCTTTGAAGTCGGACGGAAAAGCCTATGGAGCAAACACTAGGGACACGCTTCCTGCACCACTCTCTCTTTGTTTCTTCTTTACGGGCCTTCGAGCTCCTCCTCCGTCTCTTGCTCCCGCAAACTCGTAACTCCACCCGTGAGACAGGTGCTTCCCTCAGACCTGTAAACTCAACGATGACCTTTCATTGATGAGGCTCTGGTGAGCTGGTGGCTCCGGAGTTTGCAGGTTTGTGTGGCTATAAGGCTATAAACTACACCTCTTGACCTTGATCATGTTTTCCCTGCAGAATCTGTAAACCCTCTAGAACCTGAGCTTTGAACGAACTCTTCTGCTGCTGCACGAGCTTCCTGCCGAAGTTGGTGAAGTTGTGGTATCCGACAGGCGATGGGGTTCCGGCTAAGGATGCTGCTCCAAATCTAAAGGGCATGTGGTGTCGCCTGCCGCCAACAGCTCGGATTTTGGAGGTTGTGCGGAGCAAGAGCTCGAGAGCAGCTCGAGACGAGGCTTGGGACCATCTCTGCCCGGCTACGCCGAAACCACGAAGGAGTCATACAGGGTCTGAATACTTAGCATAGGACCTTGAGGTGTACTGTAGTCATGGCAGAACACATTAGTGGTTATAAAGGGGTACTACAACACTAGTGTGTTTGTTTTTTCTGACCGCGAATTAAACTACTTGCGTAGTATGAGTGGCTTCGGTGAAATGACTTGGCACTTATATCAACCAAGACAAACAAGCATGTGTCGCGATCGCTTGAGGGTTTAGAGCCCATGCTTCCCGGGCAAAAGTAACAACAAACAAGGCTCACGTGTCGTTAACGAGGAAACCCGCGGCTGCTGATTCTCCAGCTGAAGAATCAAATTGCTCTGCCTGCCATAGATCACTCGCTCATCTACCAAGGATCATTATCTATATTAAGTTAAAGGATCATTCCCGTAACCTGCTCTGCAGCAGGGTCTTTAAGGCCCAACTTCCAAGAGCAGTCTTAAAAGAAATGACGCGCTCATCTCGCCTCCCAACATAATCTGAGCACATAAATAGGACTAGGAGGGCCTCTGGCTTTGACTTTGGGGTAAGGGTCCAAAGGACCCAATTTTTTAGGTACTTGGGTTTAGGATAGTAGTTAAGTAGCTCAATATTTAAGAGAGTATATGATTATTAGGTACTTGGACCCTTAGGGTTGGGGTAGGGAAGTACCCCCCCACTGAAGGTCCAGATCGAGTCTTTCGGGTTCTATTGCGGGTGGCCGCTCTGCCAATCCGGATTTATGCCGTATGCTTGAAGCCCCAGAACGCTGCCTGGATGCTCCAACGTAGGTCTCTCTGTGTAGTGCAGTAGTTGTCCTAACATGACACAATTAAGAACCACCAAAACTGAACCCCAAACGCGAACAAAGCCTAAACTCGGAGACACTAAACCCTCTAAACCCCTGAGCTTCTTCAGCACCCCAAGCAGTCCTCCGCACGCTTCAGCTCTTCATGTGCCTGCAAGAAATTCCACATGAATGGTGAAAACAACTCATTCCTAGAAAGTTCAAGGACCCTTCAAGAAGGATTCTATATTCGTTTGCGACATGCAAAATTGCGACCACAGCCAAAGCACCTGCATCATGGAATGTTACATGTGGTTGTACATGGGTCATGCAGGAAAGTACTATGGATTGTTGAGAATGCCGTAGAATGCCGTATTGATCAACCCGCCACTTAATGGAGACCTCTGAATGATAACCCCCGCCTCCCTAAACCTAACCCCCAACATCCAAACCTGCGAGCCCTGAATTCCTCCCAAAGGGATTCTGCAGTACAAACTGTAAGGGCATTGAGGCCTGCTGCCGTAACTGGTCGGCCATCCGTCTGGTCTCTTCTGCTTCTCTCTGAGCCTCACAGCTTGCTTTATGGAATTTATGCCTTAAGGGTGAGGATTTAGGTCTAAGGCCTTGTGGTCGGGATGACGCGTTTATGGCCTCCTTAGGAATTGGGGTTTCGGCGCTCACGGTCCAGGGACGGGAAGCTCCCACATTCCCCAAAGATTCTGCATCTTGCGTCCAAACCATAAACCATGCACACAGCCGGAGGTTGCTCTGAAAATAAACCCTGCCTGAGTACTTGCCGCTGTTCGGGTCTGTGGACTTCACGGTAGAATTTAAGCTTTTCTGTGAGGTTGCAGATACTATACTACAACTTGGCTATTGGCCTCCATGAACTTGTAGCCCCCATATACCATTGCCCTGTCAGCCTATCCGCGCAGAAACCTCCATCTCCTACCACTATTCTTCTTCCACCTGTGAAACATCCGGAGCGCACTCTCCGAATCCGTATATATAAGCGACCGAAAGCCAAGAACCAGCACAAACTTCCACCCGAGCACCAGGCCTCAACTCCACAAAAGCGGCGTTTACCTGTCGATCTCTGACCGCCTTGTGGTACCTAACCTTATAGAAACCACCCTTTTCCCCCTGAGACCCAACTCGAAACTCAAAAGCTCCAATCTCAACCTCAACTCCAAGTTTCAGGGGACCTCCAGGCGCAATTGCTCGATCTCCTGCGCAGCTCCGACAAGCAAAACACGATTTGGGGCCGAGGCTCTAGTATGAATCTTCCGAGAGGGTCACCTTAAAGGCTCCTGTAAGGTTTAGGGTTTAGGGTTTAGGGGTAAGCGTTTCTAGAGGAGTTTAGGTTTTCTTGAATTGAAAATCTGGGAGCAGTCCGGTACCAGGATTCAGGGATCTCCAGGAGGCCGTGTCCTTTGGAATCTTGCAAGGCTTTGGGTTCAGAGTCTCAGGATTTGTAAGCTCCGTGTTGATATGGGAGTTTCCGAAAATAGGGGACCCTAATGTAGTACCCTAAATAGTAGGATCCTTATTATAAGGACAGCAAAATAAGGTACCCCTAATTTTCGGAAACTCCCATATAAGCTCTTTGGGGGTTTATGGTCGTTGGAGGACCGGGGGTAGGCTTGCATGTCCCAAAGGCGTTCACAAGTGGGAGACATCCGGAACGACCTTCTTGTATCCCTGGCTTGACTTCGAAAACACGGTGCCTCAGCTGCTCGGGGAGTTGGGGCTTCGGGTCTGTCGGGCTTTGGCTCCATTAGGATTCTAACGAGGCACCCTTGGGAATGACGTTGCTGAGTATTCCGCCCCTATATTGGGACAGATTCCGACCGAGTGCTGAAGTCCTGCAGCTGCTTCGCTCGCCAGCCACTCATGTCCTACGGTGTCAGGTTTAGGGCTTGAGGGCTTTAGGGTCAACGGTTCAGGCTTTGGGGCTGAAGGCCTCGGCGGGGCGGGTGTTCTGGGTTAGGGTTTCAGGCACTTAGGCTTTAGACTGCTCCCGACAGCTGGCAAATGCCCTACCCTCAGCCCGAAGAACTCTCATGACCAGCAAGCGATGACAGCGTGCTTTCGTTCACCTGTTTTCAACGTTGCAGTCTTGTCGTGGCTCTCGACATGGTCGCAACACTGGTCTTACTGGGATATTCCTGAGCTGGGCTGAGATGCCCCACGATCGCGGACACAACATGTCAGATTCAAACCCGCGCATGTACGTATGTATGCATGTACAGCTTTGTAGAACATGTGTATAACATAATATATATATATATATATAGATAGATAGATAGATAGATATAGATATGTACACATACAACCACACGTAAACAGACGCATCTAGTTCGATATACCTTTAGATAGATATACCTTTAGATACGTAGATAGGTGGACATAGAGAGCGAGAGAGAGAGAGAGATATATATATAGATAGATAGGTAGATAGATAGACAGCAACCGACAATCACTAGGCGAATCCAAAGCCGAGTCAGCATCTTCGAATGGGCCAGAAAGCGCTGCAGAACCCCAGGCCCAAGCCCTAAACCGCACAAAAAACACCCCAAGCTCTGGATCCATAGTTCGGGCTCAGCACTCGCCCACGCAGGCACACGACTCTGTAGTCGAAATGAAGATTCTTGCCTTTCAATCCCGACCCCTAGGATCAACGTAGTGTGCCACGACTTGCCGAGACCCTGGCTCAGTATGTAAGGCTAGTGGCTGAGATTTCCGGTGCTTTGGAAGCCAATCTTTCAGCACTTTTGCTCATGCTAGGACTATGGTCAAAAAGGTGCTGGGAAAACTGCAGCGCAGACTCAGACTTCCGGCCTCAGCCGATGAGCCCCGCTCCCTATAAACCCGACTCTAATTATTGAGACCCTTTTCTTTGGTGGGCCTCGTCTGGTCTCAGGGTCCCAACCAGATCCGACTTCCGAGAGGAGGCGGGCGTGGTCACCTGCAGCCGGGCGTGCGAAACGTAGAAATATGGAATACTGTGTTTTCCATGGTGTTTTTTGACGGGTTCCGTAGGGTTGGTATGGGGGCTCCAGTAGTCTGGATAAGGTATTTTTTGCGGACACGTGGGGAAAGCTTGGATATATAAGGAGCGAGCACATGGTACAAGTTATTCGAATAGGTAATATCACGAGCTAGCAAATGGCATTAGAATAACAATAAGGATCTAAGGGATGGTGCTATCACCGCGAGGGTTTTGGGATCACGCTGTTGTTTTCCAAGTGTTTCGAGTGTGGCGGTTGCCCTGGCAATTCATAACCCCCTTGCCGCGAAGCCTTTTTCAGCATGGTCTTGGATTGTGGACCTGTGGACCCCGAACGTCCGACATGCAAACATGCTAAGCCGAAGAGACACCCGAAGCCATAAACCACTACATGCGAAAAATAACTCCTTTGGCCAATGCTTCCCCTAAGTGCAGCCCGATCATCGATAAAAGCCGCCATGCTTCAGGGCCTTTATATATCCAGATCCCTATTGTAATCCCTAGAGCCCTACTCACATGCCTATGTAAAGCATTCACAAAGCCCTGAAGCCCTTTAACAATTTGCTCACGCAACCTCTAAACGCCCAATCCAAAAGGTACAGCTTTACAGAGTTGTACCGTGACCACGTCAACAAAGCCCCTTGAATCTGGACAGTGGAAAGTGCTAACTCTACACCTCTGAAGCCCTCAAGCCACAGCATGCAAGTTCACGGAAAATTTAACCCTGCTCAAGCCTAAACCTGACGAACTACATCCCCGAATCCTATAAGCTGTAGGACCCAAATATCGTACTACATCCCCAAATCCTATAAGCTGTAGACCCCAAATATCGCGGACTTTATCATGGATCCTCACAGCCCTTGAATGAGTGAAGGGCTAGACCTGAAACCTGTTCCGCATTAAGCTCCCTCCTCGCGCCCCTCCCTCCCTCCCTCCCGCTCGCTATCTGTCTCTGTCTCGTCTATGTCTCTTTTTGTTGCCCCTCTCGCTCGCTCTCTCTCTCTCTCTCTCTCTTTCACCAGGGTTAGGATGCAGGGGTTGTCCCCCTACATCGCGCGCTCATGCGCCCCCGACTGTTGCGGAGGAGGATGCGTTACAGATACGCAGCTGACCGAGGGGCTCTCTCTCTCTCACTCTCTCTCGTTCTCCAGTCTTCCTCTCTCTTTCTGTGCCCTGTGTCAAAACATCCAAGCAAACCCACACCCCTCAAGCCCTGCAAACCCTATCAAACATATCTACACATCCTAAACTGCAAAAGTCCCAGGATTAAGCTGATGCACACCCTATACAACCACTGTGTCAATATTGCTACACTGTTTGGACCACAACGGAGACTAATGTCTAATAAAGTCTAATATTCAAGGAACGCTTCAATCTTCAACACTTTTAGCCAGCTGGGCATCGGGGAACCTAGCCGACAACACTGCAACACACAGACACTTGAATTCTGAACCCTACCCCGAAAACCCTACAACACCGAAAACCCTAAACCCCAACACCCCACCAGCCAAAAAGTCAACCCTACACCGAAGACCCTAACAAAAACCCGAAAATCCTAAACCTAAACGCCAAAACAAGCCCAGCCAAACAGTCAAAAAGTTGAAGAAACAACTCCTAAAACCATAAACCTAAAAACCAAAATCGAGGCCAAAAAAGCAACAACAAATAAAGAAACAGCTTGCATCCAGCGGCCGGAGTCTCGGACATAAAGTCGCCGAACTGCTGCGTCAGAGGGTCCAGAGGCTCCTCTCACCGATCTCGGTTTCGCTTACCTTTGGTTAGTAGGGAGTGGAGGAATGGGGTACCATTATAACTACTATTACTACCATTCTTCCATTCCCTACTAGCCAAAGGTAGGTTCGGCGCTCACACTCGGACGATCTCGGTTTAGGGTCTAGGGGTTTAGGTTTACGCTCTCACAACTCGGACATGCCAGGGGGGGATTCTTGGTTCGGGTCGGTGTGAGACTTCAGCTTCAGGGTTTAGGGGTTTAGGGTTTTGGGGTTTGGAGGTTTTGAATCTTTTTCGGCTGTGTTGTCTGGCGTGTGCTTTTGTACTACTGACTCTGCTCCGTCCGCTTATGCGTTCCGGGTTTAGGGCCTACTTTTCTCTGGATTCTGTTCGGCATCGGGAGCTTCTTGTGGTATGTGTACTTGTTTGATGGGTCCTTACAGATTTGTTGTCAGGTTTAAGGCACCTGAACTTATCTAGTTGTTATTCAATTGGTTTCTGCGTGTTCTGTTTCATGTTGAAGGCTTTTCACACCGCAAAACACACCCGCAGTTCAGCCCAGCTGAAAAGCCCAAAGTCCTGAAGCCGAAGGCTTTGCATACGGGCCTCAATGATTAGAGCTGCTCCTTCGGCATACTATGATAGAACTTTTAGGGGACGACAACTCAAGAACTCTTTATCAACCCCTGACGAACAAGCCCCAAAACCTCAACCGTGCCTCCAAGATGGAGATGATCGGGTCCAACCTCTGTCTTCGGGCTTCGTCAGGTAAAGCAAGAATTCCCTAAATCATCGGGTTTCGGGATCGGGGCTTTTCTTATAAACGCCCCTTTTCTGCCTCAGCTGCTTCGCGATTAGAAAGCCCTGCGAGCTGGGCTTCAAAGATGCAATTACAGCGCACGAGCGACTTACGGCTCGCCCATGGACCCGGGATCGGGGCTTTAGGAAATAATGGATGAAGGTATATGTGGCTCGGCCTCGGGTAGTATGAGGGAGCTCTTACAGGGCCTACACGGTTTTGTTTAGCGCAGGCATACTTCGGATTCATGATGGATCCCATGATTCTCTGATGCGAAATGTAGGTCATACGTGCTAGTGACTCTTCCCAGCAGGGTTTCAAGATTGATGCAATGACGAGAGGCCGTCCCTCTAAACCCTACATCCTGAGGCCGAAACCTAAACTCAGCCCTAAAGCCTTAGCCGGGTTCAGGCCCAGCAGCATCATGGAATCGATCATGTCCGCTGCAATCTCGCCAACTGCCTTCTTCTCGGGCTTAAGCTTTTTTGGGGGGGATTCGATTCGGGTTCGAAGAGACAGAACCCAAAGGTCTACCCCAAAACCCTCGGCCTGAGCCCTGCAAGCCCAAACCCCGAAAAAAAGGCCGGTGTAGGTATTTTTTTTTTAAGCGCCCCTTTTCCAGCCAGCAACAGTCGCTTGCCGGTGTAGGGTTTAGGGTTTAGGGTTTTAGCAAAGGTCCCGGGCTTCGAGTTCTGAAGGGTTGTCGGGCTGCCGGGGTTTCGGATACGTAACTTGGGCCTGGCATTTTTTCTATGAGCACCCCTGGAACCGAAATCCCAAACCCTAAGCCTCATACTTTCAGAGGTAAGACTCCATGAGACTCTGTCTCTTCAGCAGTGGTTGAGCTCAGATTTTCGGGCATCCGATTTCGAGTTTCCCAAAGCACAGAGGTGCTACAGGAACCTGGAAATATCGACTACGGTGTAGGTGCTGTGTTGCAAATTGCTCACCGAAGGATCCTTGAGGAAACTCTTGCCATAGAAGACCTGCACCCCTCTTAGAGCATCAACTATGTCCGCAGTATGATAGGGTGTTACCCTTAATCTGTACATGGAGAGTAAGAACTGCATAGCGCCACAGGGACGACTTCCTTGGGTTGGTTTAATATCTCCAGGGCGTGCCTGGCTGCATGTTAGATTGTATTAGGTTTCTCCTACTTAGTTTCGGGTTCCAGGGTTCCGTATCAGGTGGCTTAGGGGGATGTGTCGAAGATCTGCGATAGACGGATAGACGGCGAAGTCTTCCGGACCTACAGATACCTCGAGGTCACATTCTTCAGGGTCCAGGCACTTCCGGACAGAAATAGCCCCGGCTAGTGTGGGCTCATGTCCTGCTTGGCAGATCAGGGGATGCAGAAGATAGGCTGTACGCATAGTTGGAGGTACGAGATCCCACATCAGGGTACTCAGAACCTTGCTTCAAGCTACATACTTAGGCCCCGATCCTCTTGTAAGGGCCGCTAGCACGTACAGAACACGAGTACTGGACGTGGACGGCTCTCTGGCGGAGCGCTGAGTGTGACTCGGGTTTACCGTAAGCTCCAACCTCTTAGGGTTTACCGGTCAGGGCGCAACACACACCAGTGCACCACAAGAACAACCAGAACCCCATAATTCACCTTGTCGACATCTTAGGGCCAAGCCAAAAGCAAATTGCAAAGTAAACTTTGCAGGGTGTCCTCACTCGACCAGTTAACAGTTAAGACCATACTACTGGTTCTGCAAAGATTTGGGAGTTTCCGAAAATAGGGGAACCAAATAGAGTACCCTGAATAGTAGGATCCTTGTATAAGGACCCCAAATAAGGTACCCCCTAATTTTCGGAAACTCCCATTTGAAATGCAAAGCTAGCCTGAACCTTCACTCTCGACTCTCCGGGCTGCATGGAGCCTCTGAGCAAACTATTCACAAACCACTCCGGAGTTGAGGCCGCGGATGTTTCGGGGTTGAGGATGGTTTATGGGTCCCAAAGGGTCCAAGTATCATTATGGTATATACTTAGACCACCAAATGCCCTATAAGTATATACCACAATGATACTTGGACCCTTTGGGGGTTAAAGGCATCTTCGAAAACCTTAATCTGCCTCGTGGATGTTTGCCGATGATCGGGTGGATCGTGCGCTGGCAACGCTGACACCTTTCTCGCCCCCCAACCGCCGCAAACCCTTTTCTGAATATTGCAGCGCCTAAATCTACCGCCCTGTACCCGAGCTCTCAGGGATGATCTCCTAAAGGGGAGATAAGTCAGCGGGTTTAGGGTTATACAGTGTTGACGCCGCATCGCAAGCCCGGGGGTTCAGGGCTTTGGGCTTTAGAGTTTCGGGGGCCTTGGGATTTCTGCCCAAGGGCGCGTTGCTCTTAGATGCTGAAACCGGTAGCCCGTGCATGTGGTCTGGGGCTGAGCAGTCGGGTTCTGAGAACTGGACGTTGCCTATAGACTCCATCTGCCGCCTAGTCTAGTCCTCTTATTGGCACTATTCCTGCTGCCTTTGCAATGCATGGTCTCCATGTGGAGCTCGTGACCTTAGGCCAAAGACGGAACCCTTACCCCTCAGTTTTTGGGTTGTAGCGACATGCAGACTGCCTGTCTGTGGTCTGTCAGGCCGTGGTGTTTCAGATTGAGCGGTGGGCTTGTTGCACCATCGATGCATGCTATGGCATGACCGAGGCCCTAAACACCCCAGTCCAAGCCCCACAACCCTGAATTCCCGGACCACTTATAGCCTCCATTGCCGTAGCTGGCTACCTGACCTGTTCACGAAAGGATCCTGACCACACTGAACCATACCACTGGCTTCCGCAAAAGGTTCAGGCGGCCTGATCGGGAGGCAGGGCGATCACCCGGCACGGAAGACCGGGCCTGTCTCACAGGCAACGTCTAGTTTTTGAGGTCTGAATTAGTATAGTTGTAGCTTGTAATATAGTTCTACAATAATCTACCCAAAACCATTCCGAAGCTGCATCGAAACGGAAGATACCAGTCCAATCAATCGGTCCAATCTAGACGCCACTCGCCGCTGGGCCTTTCCAAATGCCTGCGATAAAGGAATAGGGAGCCGGTGAAGGCTCTGGGTTCATTTCTCGAGCCTCTCATCTGGAGTATCAACCTCCTGAGACCCCAGCACCAAAAGACCCAATTTGACACGCCAGTGCGCTTGGGTCCGCGGTTCATGGCTGTTCGAACACCTGAGTATGTAAGGCAGCGAATCCAAGAGTTCATTCGAGATTTAACTTTCTTTAACTTCTGGATTCATTGGTTTTCACCTGATTATTGGAGACCTCAAGAGCTTCGCCCGATCATTCGAGGAGGCTTGTCTGCCGAAGTTTTAGGAGAGGCCTTGCAGAATTATAGTGGTTTGTATATATGTAAGGGCGTCTATTGTAACGAGTAGACCGTCATGAGTGATTCCGACCTTTATGTTGTGGGAGCTCCGGAAAGTTGGGCCAAACCAAACTTACAGTTAAACTCTGAGTAGGGATACCGTCAGTCATACAGCAATGTAATTTCCGAGGTTTACAGGCACAGGTACGAAGCCTGTAAGCAAACGAGAGTTGCCTCTTCCGCCACAGAGACGAGGATCTCATTTAGCATTGTCTCACCGAGACGTCCTCGATACAGGTGACCGGCTTAGGGTTGGAAACCGATGCTACGGTACGTATGTGCATGTGTGCATGCATGCCTGCGTTCCATCTTTACACATGCGATCTACATACATCATGTCTGCATGCTACTTAATTTGTTCTGTAGTTAAACCTAAACCTGTGGTGCGCATGTCGGCACTCGAACCCTCATGGGCTCTGAGCCAAAACTGAAACCCACCTCAGGCCCTCTCACGCTTTTCAATGTTATAATTATAGTTCTGAAACAATGAGAATCGGCGGGCTTCGTGCATGCTTGACGAGGACTGTAGGTTCTCTCCGCAGTTCTAACCATCTTGAAGCGACAGCCCTAAACCCTTTTCTGAAGCCCGGAAAGCCTCAAACCCTGAACTGTTTTGGGGGTACAAACCTTTCGGCTGCGCAGGGCTTACCCGGAGCCGAAAGAGGTGAGCAATTCGGGCAGGGGCTGTTTGGGGTTTGGGGTCTGTTTAAGGCTACCCGTACTATCCATTCTGATGCAGCATTTAGCTCTCTTTTTTAGTGGCCGAACCAGGACCTATTCCATTGAAAAAGAGCACCAAGGAAGATCGATTGCTGTTGACTCCAAGGAAAGCAACCCTGGCATACTCTCCTCAAACATTGAGGTTTAGGGATAGGTGATTCAAGTTTCCCCCCATCGAGCCTTCTTCCACTGATTTCAGCCCCACCTACTTCTAGAAACGCTAAGAAGCAACTCAAGTAAGCGTGTCTCCTCTAAGCTCCGGGAGTCAAGGCTGCGGAAGGGTTTTTCTGGCTTACGGCTTAGGAGTCTTCGCTCAATCGGATCGCCAGTTTGGGGGATTTAAGCTCCGAGTTCGGAAGACGCGGAAACTTCGGCTTACACGATTTAAGAAGCTCACCCAAACCCCACCTCAAATCGCAACGGTTTCATAAGGGCTCTATGACGACCACAGCCTGCTCGTCTGCGAGGTTTAAGCGTGGAGCGCATGAGACGTAGCATGGGGATTCCAGGCGTTCCGCCAAGACTTGGCTATGGTGACCCTTGAAGCCTTAGACCCGAATCTAAACATGAACCCTAGGGAGACGGGGAATCCGAGGATTGATTGCAAACCCACATCTGAATATGAGGCCCCACAGAGAATGTATGCGGACGCGAAGGTGTTGCCTTATGATCCCTAATCTATGAGCCTGATGCCCTCTATTCTTTCTGCATCAGGACTTGTGCAATACCCTCAACTGTGTTGGCCCAAGGCACCAACACTCCTGACCCTGAGCCCGCAATGCAACAAAGCCCTCAAAGAACACCATAAACCCCTACAGAAACCTTCACATCCCTTCTCCCCATGTGAAAACCCCCAAGAAAGGCAGTTAAACTCCCCACTGTTGTCCTTCTTGCGCCTCGCTGTGCGGTGTGCTGACAGCCTCGCTGTTAGTGCAACCGGGGTGCTACTGTGCCGGTTTTCCGTCATAACGGGCCTACGGTATAGGGTTTTAAGTGTGTCGTAGGGTGCTGTAGACATTTATAGGGTCCTATGTCCTATGGCAGGGTATACAAAGGTTGAGGGTTGCAACTCGGACATCCAGACGTGGTCTCCCGGTTCGCGACCGCACTATTCTTCGTTCACAAACAAACGATCGATGCATGAAGATATCAACCAAGGAAAAGAGAGAACTTAGGTTGAGGGTTTCGACGCTCTCTCTCGCACAAGGCAGGCAAGGCTCCAGATCAAGGTTTCTTGCTGTTCTAGATTTCCTCTAGGATGTTTACCACCCGCTACTCCGAGGCTACGGGAGTAGGGTTTCAGGTTTTAAGAATTTCAGTTTGAGCTTGGAGGTTTCGCGTCGGGCCTGCGACATGGAGCTTTTGGGCGTAGAGAGTTTAATGAGTATCGGTGGCGGCTTAAGGCACCCACAAGCCTAAACATGATCTTCATGATGGACAAAGCCAGGACACGGTGGGGCTGCGGCTTGGCTCCATCGGGCTCATTGGGCGGAGGACCTGCATGGGAGTTTAGCTTCAGTCTTTTCACTGGGGTTCGGGCTACATTGACTGCAGGCTGAGTGTGCGTTGGTGTGTGCTTCGGAAGTGTTCGGCTGCAAGCGTGAGACTTCGAAATCTGTGGGATCTGCAGGTTTGGGACAAGCCCTAAGCTGCCATGGCCTACTTGTTTCGCAGTGTCTTATTATTGTAAACCCTGTCCTGGAATTTGAAGAGTCTGTTTTGGCTTAGATGGCATTGTTTTGTGGTCTTTCGGGTCTGATCTTAGCCTTCCCCTTGCATCCCTGTTCGACCGCCCGGGAAAAAACACTGGCATCTATCAGGGTTCTGTACAGGGTTACAGGGGGCTCTGCACGGGTTCTATACCAGCGTTCGTGTAGGGCCCCAACCCAAAAAACTGTCACCATTGGTGCGAATGCTGCATTTCTTGCTTTGCTACGACAAGAATGAAGCCCATACAGTGATGTAGAGAGAAAGTGAATCATGGCTACTCTGACCACTGACCGCTCCCCACGAGTGCAACGCGGGCCTTGTCGTCCGCAACCTGTTGGGGTTGCACGGCTAGAGGTCTTAGAACCCTAAACCCTAAACCCCTAAACCCTAAACCGCCCCGACAGTTTAGGGTTTAGGGTTTCATCGGGCTTCGGGTGCCTCGCATTACTGCCCAGATTTCAGCACCACTCAGCACCACGCACGAGCAGGTCGAGACTAAAAGCTTGCCAGGGTCTCCTGCTTCGGAGGTTCAGTTAAAGCTGTATAAAGCACAAAACCGCACGATGTCCTCCAACACACTCCCAACACCCTTAACCCAAAACGGCCTGCATCACTTCGGGGCTCAGCTTTGGTGCAGCCGACTTTGCTACGGTCGGAGTGGAGGGCGCCTGTCGGTGGAGGGCCGTGGGAATGCTGTTAACGGCGAGTCAGGGTAGGGTTGCTGCCACAAGACGTCCCCCGTAAGTTCCTGTTACAGCCCATGCTCTCTGACAGCCCCTAACCCGAAACCCGCAGCCAGGATTCTTTTCAGGGGCCTGAAATCCTCCTGTATACCAAAAATCTTGGTTCTTCAGGCCGGCCGTAAGGTGGCGAACGAACACATGCCCACAGTGAATTCCAAAACCCACATCTCGGCAACCTATCAAGAATGCTATGAGTGACTTCCTAGAGACGCGCAGTCCTGCCTGCTTTGGTCCGGTAGGGACCTAGGTGGCCGCCATTTATAATCGAAGGGTTTCCAGGAGTCGAAGTGAAAGGGGTGCTATCCAGGCAGGATGCTCGATTTGACTTTTCATGCCCAGCTTTAATGGCCCCCATGTGTCGCGTTTTACGGCTCAGGGTTTCGGACTTGGGCCTGGTTTCAGATTATTGTTTAGCTGATTCAGATCACCCCTATGCAGGAAAGAACAAAGGATTTGGAGCTCGGGGCGAGATGGGAAGTTCTGGCAACTTCAGGGGGCCAGGCGCAAACTCGAGCCATCCTCAGGAAGAGAAGCTAGGAAGCTGTAACTTCGAAATTCCCAGGAAGTCGCAGGGCGGGGAATGGATTCGTGCGACGTTTGCGGGTTTCCAGGTGGGCTTGGACTTGTTCTCTCTATCTTTCGAACTTCGAGTATCCAGTATGGTTCAGGATTTTAGGACTTTGGTTGCAGCACATCGGTCCCCAACCCTTAAATACGAGACCCGACACTCGATGCCGCTAGGTAGCTTCAGGTGGCTTCGCCGCCTCTGCCGGCTTCGCTGCCTCGGGCTGCGCCACCTCCTGTGGCTTCGCGGCCTCGGACTGTTTCGTGTCCTTGGCGCAGTTTGATGCAGTTTGGCAGGGTTTGCGGGCTTAGGGTGCAGGATGAAGGTCAAAGGTACTCGAAAGCCACTGGAGCATATAGATCCACAAAGCACACCAAGAATCCAGAAACGCGACATAATCAACTGATCCAGGACAAAAACACTACTGGCGAGGGAGGCTAGCTGCGGCTAGCTTTTGTTGATTTATGTAAAAGCCCTGTATACCCGACGATTACTGTATGTATGTATGCATGTATGGATGAACATATGTATAAGTCTATCTATATATATGTGTGTGTGTATATATATATATATATATACACATACACTGATACCCGTTTTCCGGCGGACTATTGGGCTTGGTCTACTACTTTTAACTAACTCTGGGCCCACGAGGCCAGCAAACGCAAGGATCTCACCGCGAAGGGTGTCTAGAACCCCTCTTACAGGGGTCCTAGTGCCAAAAGCATAGATGCCTAATTTTGCTTGTTTGGGCTCCTAACAACAGCCCCAGCGGCGGCTGAAGGCACTTGGGAAGAAGCCTCCACTACGGCATTTGCATCGATAGGGTCCGAGATGTCCTGCCCACCCTGTTGCTGGCCTCGTGCTGGATGGTTGTTTGGGTTCAAAAGTTGATATAGTTTAGGGGTTGAGGTGTTTGGGCGGATGTGATCTTTTAGTTTTCGTTGGGGCTTTGGGCCCTGGAGTCAACCCCGGACTGCAACAAACCCTGCAGCACCATCATCTTGCTCTTCGTCTCCACCATCACCATCCCCCGGCATCCCTGTCGCCGTCGTATTCATGCTTTGCAGTTGCCCTTAGCACCGGCATGATCCTCTCCACCGAAAGACGTACAGGAAGCCCGCGAGCACAAGCCGTAGGACCTCACCTAAGGAAGACTTGCCTCACCCCAGAGAAAAAAACGTCCCACAGAACCCGAAAGTTGAAAGAACCCTGTGGAATTCTCGCAAAAATCCGAGCGCGCAAATGTAAACCATGATCCAAAACCGCTCAGAAAAACATAAAAAGCTCCATCAACAAAACACTAACACCAAGAGCCGACGACGGCCCTAAAACCTAGGCCCCAATCCGTTCATGTGCCTTCTGGTGTGCGGAGCGCAGTGGGCTGCACGACGACCCGCGGGGTCCCGGGACTCGAATTCGTGCGGGGCGACATGCGAACCTAGGAATCCAAGTTTTGATGCGACTTCCAGGGCTTCAGGGCTTTGTCACTGCTTTTGGGGGTTTCTGTGGGGTTTCATACAGCTTCATGAAGTTTTAGAGGGTTTAGGGTTTAGGGTTATCTGTGTTGTAATTTCAGGGCCCCAAGCGTCTTGAAAAGTTTGCCAGGTCTGTTCATCATGCCGGACCATGACGGGGCCTTGCTGGGCTGTTTCAGTGCTCTAGTTCCTGAAGCCGCCAGCTCAACTTGACCCTTGAGCGGGGGAGCCGGAGACCCTAAACTCTAAACCGGGATAAACACTTCCTCTGAACCCTATAGGCCCTAAACGTCCCAACCCTAAAACCCTAGAGCCCCAACACCGCCACAAAGCTTAGAAGCACCAAAAATCGAAGGGTCCCTAAGCTGAAATAAGCCCTATCAGCCCTCATGAAAACCCTAAGGGCCGGAACAATTCCGCTCATATTGAATAGTCATAGCAGAAGTAAACATCATACGAGCAATGCCAGAGTCGCAACCATAGTAATAGTTTTAATGGTAGTCATAATAATGACGCACTGATTAAGCGCAATGCTGGTAAAATAGTAGATCAGAGTGATCCGGCCACCTGTACCGGCTGACCGCTCGCCGTCTTGGCCGTGGCGACAATAACCGGGGCCTTTCGCCGGCTCTCGTGTGCGCGCCTGGGGGGCTGTCGGCCTACAACAGCTGGACTGGAAGCCCGAAGCCCCCAGAGCCTAAACCCCTCAATCCTAAACCCTAAACTCCAACACCTCTGTAGATTAAACCTTCGCTCAACACGTCATAACTCATAACCCGTTAAAGTCTAGGGCTTACGGTGTAAAACTGGACTCAACAAGTCCAGCACCCTCAGCACCCTCAGATCCAGCCTAAAAAAACATCTCGTGTGTTGAGGCTTAGCACGGGCAATTTAGGAGCCTCCCTGCTTCTCATCTCCTTTGTTCCCTCCTACTTAGCAAGGACGAATGGGGCTTGGGCTCCGGAATCTAAGGGTTTGGATAGTTTGGCTTAAGGCCAGGCTGACCAAAACCTTTGGGGAGCTGCGGAAGCCTCAATCCTAATGCCTGTCCCGCTGCCCTTAGCCTCAGACTCCGGCATCTTCCAAAATCCTCAACTCTTGAAGCCGTGCACGCTGTGACTTTGTGTCAGGGCATTTGTGGGGGTTGCCGGCAGCCTCCCTCATCCAAAAGCAACCCTAAACTCAACTCGCAGCACCGAAATTATCCCCGAACCTTAAATCCAAACTGAGATTCGATACTCTCAAACATTTCCCTTTGAGACAAGGGGTCCCGAGGTCGCCCTCCTTCTAGACACTGAGAGCTCTGTGGACTTGTGAGTTCAGGGTTTAGCGTTTGGAGCTTTGGCGCTTTACGCTTACTTAAAACGTTCATGTTGTGGCTTTAGGGCTTTGGGGGCTTTGGGGTGTTGATTTTGGGTGGACTAGGGCTTCAGGGTCTGAGGGGGTTTGTTGGTTTAGAGTCACTAGAGGAGGACCCTTTCAGGATCTGGGCTTTGGGTTAAGGTTTTGTTCTGACACATTAGCCGACCCCCAAACAAGCACTGACATGCTCTTCGAGACTTCAAGACCGGGTGCAGATTCTGAGGGACAGGTTCTGCGCGGGAGACGGCAAACTCACGACGCTCCACATCCTGAGATCTTCTTCAGAAAGGCTATGGGGAAGGGGTGCATGTATGTGTTTTTAGGTATATACACATACACATGTACTAGAATGGTCATCATAGTTGATGTGGCTTCCTTTGCGTGGCAGCTTAAGAAACGGCTGATTCACCGGAACCCAGCATCGTCAGAGAAGCGGATGGAGCTACGCCGAGTACTGTCGCCGATGGCCTCTGCAGCTGAAGATGCAGCTTCTGGTCTTCTACTTTATCAATATAACATAATATAGTTACTACAGTAGTTCACTAGCACTTCGTAGCTTCTTAGTTGGCCGTTTCACGAGAACGGGTTGTGTGTATGCCCTGAAGCAAAAAAGGGTTGCAAGCTCAGCTGCCACGGCCTTACACTTGGATTCTCTGGAATTCAGGGCACCTCTGCACTGACAAGACGATTTGGATCGGAAGGATGCGAAGCAAAAACATCTTCCTGGGAAGCCGTCCTCAAAGCTTTGGTGAAGGCTTGGTTGGATTCATACCCAGGTATCCTTTCGGAACAATATTCTCACAAAGTCCGTCGGCCTCTGTGGGGTCCGAGGGCATCCGCCGCGGGATTCGGATGGCCGGCACCGGCGCGTTTGTGGCGGTCGATGGCTTTGACTTCAAGATTGGCTTCCTTGGACGTTCAAAGGCTACGAATATTTATGTACATATATGTATATATCCAAGTGTAAATTTTGGATTTATGTTTGTTTGTTCATCTGTGTGTATATATATATACATATGTGTGTGTGTGTGTATGTGTGTTTGTGTATACACATCTATATGAATGTGTAATATTATCGTCATGCATTATTCCGGTGGCGTTCAACCCTTGTAGGGGTTCACGGACATGACTTCAAGATCTGCTCCATTTAGGCTTTAAGCTGTCTTGGGCATGAGCGGGCTTCGCTGGCCAGTGGTTTAGTGCTTCAGGCTGCGTTCTCTGTATGAAAGAGTATGAATGTGCATATATCTCTTTAGGACACATTTTTGGCTCCCGCATGGCTGATTTAGGACACGTGTATATATATATTTCTCTGTGTGTGTGTACATGCATACCTATATCTGAAGACGTGTGTATTTATATAGTTATATGCACGTATGTATGCATGTCTATCCAAGCTGTATCTGGCATTGGGACACATTGCAGTTTTCCGCAATGCTGGCTTCCACCTCGTAGCCCTGAGGCTGTATAGGGGTTTGTGCGGATTTGCTGTGTGCCGAAACCCACTTGAGCATGAATAAAGCATTGAAAACAACTCTTTTTGCGACAGTATTTAAAGGATTTGATGTTGAGTTGCCCTTTAGGGCTCTTTATTGTTTCAAGCCCAGAAAATTCCGGAGGTAAGGGTCTCTATAGTATAGGCTGTGGGGGCAGGGTCTCGCAGTTCGATAATCAGCTATTTTCCGGAATTTCCTACAGCTTCCCAGTAACATAGGTAACATGTGTAGTCATCTGATAGCCCCAAACCTCGACCGTCACCTCCTACACCTGGTGACTTGGCGTAGGTGCGAGGTTTGGAGTTTTCTGCTTATTTCGCATGGGGATAGCCTCTTTTAGAAGGGCGGAGCTGGAGAGAAAGAGGAAGACCTTGGTAGGGCTTTGAGTTTGGAAGTCCAGGAAGGCACTAAAACACAGGGATGGGCATTCCAGTTGCAAGACCCCCAAGCCCAGAAGAAGTAGATGCAGGTCAATGGACGCACCAAATCTGACGTCTGTAAACGCTCTTTGCAGGGCCTAGCTAACTAAAGACGGACACCACACAACCTTAACCACAAAACTAACTTGACCAGGCAGCAGCACGACAGAGTCGGCCTCCTTGGGGCTCGGTTTGGGACCTGGCATTGGGATGTCCGTCGGGCCGATTTCGTCCACCACCTGGCTTAGGAAGTCTCGTGCTCTTGGTGTCAGAGTCACTGACGGGTTCGAGGGCCTAAGATGTTCAGGGTTTCGGGCTCCAGGGGCTTAGGGTCGAGGTTGAGTGCTCTGACAAGGACTCCACCAGACGCGGCTCTTTAAGTGATGAAAGTAGTTGGGTTTTTGGGCAAGGGGGGAGGTGGTGGGAGTGCGGCCTTTCGGTCTCGATTGCTTAGCCTTTGCGGCTTCTCGAGTTTAGGGCTTGAGGTGGCGATAATTTCCGTGTCGCACACGTATGCACAAACCCAAACTCAGCTGCCCTCGCCCTGTACGAACCTTCTATGCCCACCGTCTTCCAAGGCCTGTGCGAAATTGCACTGTTTAGCGGCCTTCGCTATGAGGCCACTGAACCGTAATTACACCCAGAGCTCAGCCCTGTACATACATCTATACATATAAATATATATACATGTATGTATACACATATATATATATATATACATGTATATGTATTTATATATATGTACACGTATGCATCTACGTTTAGGTGCATGTGTATGTGTATGTATGTATGTATGTATGCATGCATGTATGTATGTATGTGTGTGTGTGCGTATGTATGTGTGCATGTGCCTATATGGCATATATATATATATGCACATAACATGTGGGTTCATATAGATCATATTACACCTGCAACTCTGAACCCAAACCACAAACACAGAAAATTGATGGGCCGCCTGAGTGCCCCCGAGTCCTTCTGCGCGTGGTGACAGGATCTTTCCAACAGCTGGTGGCGGTCCCTTTCGGCGATCGGGGTCTGAGAAGTAGCCAAGAAGGTTGAACCACTCCTTGGCAACATTGGATACTTGTAGCTCAAAACCCTTTTTTTTTGAACCCGGAGCTCTCTAAATCCTAAACCCTAAACCCAAGACAGTGTTTGTTGGATACTTATCGCTCAAAATCCCAAGTACCGCCACTTGACCACAAAAAAGCAAAATCAAATAACCTAACCACCAACGAGTACAGCCATAAGGTACTGCACACTCGGTACCTATGTACATCTGCACATACATATGCAAATGATAGGGATAATGATAATAGTAACACACTGAGAATATCTTCACATCGGGCCCCTAGACCCTAAACCAAATCTTACATTCTGCGAATCCTCAACATCAATCCTTGCACAGACATGCAAAGAGCGCCGACTAGTCACAGGGTCTTGTGCATTCAAAACAAGGTCTCCTGCAAGGTACCAGTTCTATCAAAAAGTCATAACTTTAGCTCAGCCTTTCATCTAGCCCAATTTTGGAAATTTCTCACTGCCACTATGACCCAATAAACCTTTGCAAAGAGGTGGACTGCTTCGTAGAATCATCCCGCTGCTCTTCCGAACCCGCCGCCAGGAGTAGGCTGGAGCCCTGAGAACAGCGGAGTCCCCCAAAAACAACACCGAACAAAAGCACGAGGGATGCTCATGGATATAGGACTCGAGGAATACTTGAGGATGCTGAGAGTGCAAGCCTACTGCTCCAAGTATACACATATTACCACCTTTGAGTTATAAGCCAATCCAGGGTGCCAAGTTAAGGGGTCAGGAATTAGGCAGTGCAGGGAGAACTGGCACTTTGGAGTCGGCAATTTGCAGGCAAGCTCGAAGAAGAAGTGATTGCAACTTCATTACAGGGACCCTGAAACCCAAACATGAGCTCCTGAGCCCCGCACCTCATCATCAATGCCGAGATTGAAAAAAGGGCTGTAAGATCCGCCAACATGTAGACCCCAGATCAGTAAACACCCTTGAGGGCCCTAATCTTCGGATCCCTATACTAGTCTGGTGCCGCTTCTTCATCAGAGGTCTCCATTTTTCAAGATATTCCGAGAAGGTAGACCGCAAAGATCCTTCTTACCCATTGCAAAAAACCCTGAGTAGTGTAAGGCATCCTCCGCATCCTTAGATCACGCTATACCCCGAACGAAACTTTACTGTGGAGGCCTCCATGCTTTTACGAAGGGTTCCGGAGTGTACAGGATAGTAATTCTCCAAACCCAAACCCAACCCTCAAACCACAAAAACCCTACTGCCGCTCTCCCACCCCCATATCCCGGACCTTGTTCTTCACCTGGAAGCCAAAGGGCCGTGCAGCCTCATCCTGAGTGCTACAAGTTGCTATACTGTATGCTATATACTACTGTACCATACTAGACTATGTTGTACTGTACTATACTGTGCTATACACTACAATACCATACTGTACTTACTACTGTTACTGACGCTTACTGACCACCAGGTCAGAGAACACAAATAGTCCTAAGTGGCCTCCGCATGGTTTGCTAGGGCGATGCGACCATGATCTATAGTTTTCCCTGCTGTTTACAGGTCTCTGGGTTAACTTGTGGCTCAAGAGTTTAAGGTTTTGTTTATGCGAGTCGCATTTGTTGGATTGGCGGATCGAGAGCTTGCGTCCACGAAAACAGCCTGATGTAACCGCACTCTTGTTTGCCAGGACAAGATAGACAAGCATGCCACGACTTGCCTGTACGCAATTCCGATGGAGGGTTTGCTTGCATGGGTTCGGGCTGCATGGCGCCAAGTGGAATGCCCAGGACCACGTGCAACATAGGAGGGTCTTCGGGGTACAACCTACGACACGAGTCCTTACAGTTCCGAACGAAACCCGCGCGCTCCAGCACCTTCCAATAAATCAGTAGTAGTTCTGACAAATAGTACGTTACTTAGAACCCTGCGGATTAGTATCAGTGTTGTTACGACCACCGTTAACATGACTAGTAGTAGTAGTAGTAGTAGTAGTAGTAGTAGTAGTAGTAGTAGTAGTAGTCGCAGTCGTCGTCGTAGTAGTTTGAGTAATGAGGATAAGCAGGACTAAGGAGGAGCAATGTGCCAAGTGTCCTCTGAAAGCTCACCATAGGAGCTTCCCACTTCCACTGGAAAGCTTGTCGGCGCCTTGTTGTCGGGCGCCCGGTACATCCTTACAAGTCGGGGTAGTCTACAGCTAACTTGCGTCGGACCTGCCAGCTTGCGGCCTAACCGTGTTGAGGTGTTGTTCTCAGGTTTCGGGCACTGTGCGTCGAGTCGGGCCGTTGCAAAACCGCCGGAATATGCTTCCGAGCTCCACACAAGGTTCTTTGTGAGCTCAACAGTACGCACCAAGAAGTTGGAGACATTCCGGATGAATCATTTTGGCATTCGCAGCCTTACGTTAGGTACGGAATATGAATGATGCTAGCTTAGGGTATTGAGGAGTCCAGATAAATACAAAAACATTTCTATTCGATGTTATGGTGATGATGACGATAGGTATTGCTACCTTATTGTTTGCTGTAGTGACACTGTAGTGGTGATGATCACCTGGACTATTGTTGTGCCTTTTCATGGCTATTGCCACTGCAAGGTTTTTGGAGGAAAAGTTCAGATGAGTGGCAACTTGCTTCCATCCTGCTGGACCGTCGCTGGAGCTGTGCTGACGCAGAGCGTGCCTCTGCCTAGGATGCCGCCATAGGGTTTCGGGGGTTGGGGGTTCAGGAGGCTACACAATGGCTTGTGGGCTGGTTGGGCCTTAGGGCACGAGGGCTAGCATTTGCGGGGCCTGTGTCGGGTTCTTATTGCCACCCAGACAGGGATGTAAAGACTTGGCCCCGAAGCCTAGCACGAAAAAGCCCACAGATTCCAATAATTGATGCGGTACTAAAATCCGCAGCCATGAAAAACATAAAGCAGCGATGATTTACAGCCGGGCGAGCCCCCATCAAATCGAAACCCTTGCTGAATTGGGAGCTGCAGAACATTTGAAAGTCAGGACCCCTACTCTCGTGCGAAACCTCCAAAGGTAGGATCCTTAGTAGAGTGGGCACGTATGCAAAAGCCAACTGCCGCAACATCTCTCTTCCTCAGACCGAAAGCCTGCTGCATCCGTTTTCCGTGTTCCAGCTTTCCATGTTCCACTGGGAGTTTCCGAAAATTAGGGGTACCTTATTTGGGGGTCCTTATAATAAGGATCCTACTATTTGGGGTACTATATTGGGGTCCCCTATTTTCGGAAACTCCCACTGTCCGGAATCTAACAGAATCTGACATCTCTACCAGGGTTGTCTTCACAAACATATTCACGAACCTCTCAAAAAGTCTAAACCCCGACAGCCTTTCAGAACCAATCCGTAACGGCTTCGCAAGTTGCTTGTCAGCCAACAGCGCCGCAATCTCCAGTGTTCCGCACCTCAGGAGTACTGGGCTGTCATTGGAGGCCCTTTGCATTATTAGCGTTTCGGCTCCGTGTAAAGACTATATACTGTACCAAAAGGTCTTAGTTCCTTCTTTCGACTGCATACCCTACTTAACGCAAACAGCTATCGTTTGATAAAGACGACTCGGGCTTGGTGTTGAAGTTCTGTATGGTTTAGGAGTTTAAGGTTCAAGCTAAGCCCTTTACCGGAAAGCCGAACCCTTTCCCCTGGACCTAGGTTTCACAGTGCTCAGGTGTAGGGGCGCGCTTGGCGGCCCCAAAACGCCTCCTGGGCTGCAGGGTGAGGTTGAAGTTTAGGGTTTACAGGTGAGAGTTTAGGGTAGTGGGGTCGGGCTTAGGGTTTAAGACCCTCTCTTTTTGGCTCTACTGCTCACCTCTCCGAGTCATCGAAACCCTGGAAAATCCCTGACACACTTGAGAGGCACCACCTCGAGGATCCAAGTCGCTAGTGGATTAACCTAGCTTGCTAATATCTGAACCAAAACAACCACATGTCTGGTAGTGTAGTCCGTTATACACAAATGCAGAACCCCAAAACCACATGCGAGCACGCATTCAAATCAGCTTTTTTATCCCTTTCATGAAGCCGATCAAACCGGAAACCCAAAACTATTCACCCGACCCCTGAGTGCCGAAGCCTGCCCGTATTTGTCCACATCTGAGACCCGACCCATAGCATTTTTGATGCCCCTGAGATCCCCACACTGCGCATCCCCACCCGGGAGCAGCACCCACCTCTTTGCATCACTGGGTTTGGGGCAGTTTAGAGTTCAGGTCACCGGCTGTATAACAGTATAGCAGCTTTACTCACTGCGTCGGAGGGCTTTCGGAGAGGGTCTGGAATCGAGGTTGAAGCTACAGCTCTACATCTACCCAGAGGCCCCTTAGTAGTTCCTTTCTGGGGTTCATATTTTTTCGAATCCTATAAGGTAATCCCAAAAAGGAACTACTATGGGGCCTCTGGGTAGGGCCTCTAGGGCTCGAGGCGTGAGGCTTCGACTTCTGGGATTCTCGAGCTCAGGGTTTCCAAAATTGTCACGGGCTCTGCTGCGTCTTCGCCCCAAGTGCCGAAATCCATCTTATTGGTATTATTAAAGGGCGTCACCGGTAATTGCAACAGCCCTTCAGGGGCCCGAGACCCTTGCTCAGGCTCTTTTGGAGGGACCTCCATATTTCAAGGCCTTTGAGCCCAGAGGCACCCCGCATACAGTAAGGCCCTTGGACCACAGCTTTGACTTCGAGTGTTCCCAAAAGACATTTCCCCAAGCCCCAAGAAGCGGCGTCTCAATACGAGGGTTCCGAAGACCTTTACAAAACGAAATACTATTACTATGCAGTCTTCTAAAGTAGGGTCCCCTGCATACTGGAATTTGAGACTCCGGAAGCCAAGATGCAACGCGCCACTGCCCAGTTGGCCGCTCTCCGGCGGAGGGGGGGCAGGACGGTTTGACCTGGGAACTTGCTTTGATATGCTCGGGCTAGAGGATTTCAGGGTTCAAAGTTTAGAGAACAGCAACTGTGGGAGGCTTGGTAAACATGAGGATATTCATTGGGTTGACCACTACGGGTCCTACGAACTAAGCAGGCATGCTTTGTATGCTTCCTTTCTGTTCTGAAGCACCCATACCTGATTTCGAAATCCATCGTTCCAATTTTCCAGAATACTTGGATGTGTCTCAAGAATCCTGACATCAGGGGTTTAGGATAACACATCAAGGCACGACGGGTCAACTGAAGGTTCTCAAATCATCGACAAAGTCACCTGCATAGATGTCCAACCTATGCCCCAAAATTGCAAAAGGCCAACACAGCCCTCCTTCGAGCTACAGCCAATCCGTGAGGCCAAACCCACAGCCGCTACGAGGTCAAGGAATGGTCTTTTTCGGAGTTCCGGCTGTGGAGCCCTACATAATTTTGTGCTGCAGGTTTGGGGTTTGAGGCTTAATCCAAAACAGCTCTTTAAGGCTCCAGAGCCTTTTATTCCACCCTAAACTTTAAACCTAAATCCCTTACTGGAGGGTATCACAAACCGTCAGGGTGAGAGCGAGCGGCCTAGCCCAGAGGGGCTTATGAGTTAGGGTGGAAAAGTGGGCCATTATGGAGGCCATATAATGAGAATAGAGGCTTCTCTTGCTTTAAGAATCCTGGATTAATAATGATATTACTAATTCTTCTGGCTTCTATGTTAGGTCGCTTCCGAATCCGAAACCTGGCCCCTGGCGCGACATGGTTTGTCATGAACTCGTAAGGGTCATCTGGTAGCAGCGCACAGACCACGCTCAGCATCTCCTCCAGACGAGACTTACATCTGACTATCATGACTGCGGCAGTAGCTTCGAGTCTCGCAACTCGCGCAAGGCTTCATAACGTGGTTTCGACACTCACACTCGCACACGGCAGGCAAGGCTCCATAACGTGGTTTAGGGTGTAGGGATTTCAGATTCTTAAGGGACTGCTTGAAAACTCGCATGCTGGTCCCTGCCAATCTGTTTCCGTCCGTTCAGCCACCGTATATTCCACTAAATTACATTTCTTCTGAATCCCACCCCCCGCCCTGTTAGCGACCCGAGTAGCTTGACAGGAGCTTCTTTCAACAAGGACGTCGCAAAGCTGAGAAACTTCCGCTTGATCCACAAATATCCTGAATTCGAAACCCGTTCCACCCCCTTCACAACCCAAAACAGCTACCAGAAAACCCGGCATGTCGCAGCAAAGAACCCTACACAATCCCAGTTCTTCGCGACTTGAGAAACGGTGAGAAGAGGTCGGAGGGGTTAGGGCGTGTGCGTTCTGAGGCAATGAATATACTGCCAGCAGACCGATCTCGAAACTGTTTCGAGACTCCGACGAAGCCTGAGCCACTTCTCTTGGTTTTAGGATGAGAAGGTCGAGGCTCTCTGTTCAAAAAGACCCAAGCCGTCTCCTGCATGAAAAGCTCTATCTGGTGGTTGTCCTTGCAGGACACGCCCGGAGGAGGTTTCATGGCTTAGGATCGCGAGATCTCTGCCCAGCGTGCTCTGGGGGCTTGAAGCCTGGAGGCTCGGAGTCCCCAAAGTCTCTGAGTTGGGAGTTTCCGAAAATAGGGGACCCTAATATGGTACCCTAAATAGTAGGATCCTTATTATAAGGACCCAAAACAAGGTACCCCTAATTTTCGGAAACTCCCAGTTCTGAACCCTATACAGGCTTTCGCCGAGTGCAGGACGAAGGCTGCGTGTTGAAACGACCCTCAGACTGGAAGCAACAAACCATACAGCACAGCCCTGAAGCCAAAACAGTCCGAAACCACAAAGAAAGCCCCAAACGCAACTTTGTAGCCCGAAATGTCAGGCTCTGGCACATCAGAGTTCTAGTTCGCGCGGATCTGAACCAAACATCTCGTCTATGACATGGACGGGTAGTGTGACAGACATCGTATATGTATGTTTTGTGGTATCGTATACGGAACTGTTAGGATCCTCCCGGTCTTACAGAATAGTGCTGCTAACTACTTCGGCTTCTATATCGGCTGCAAAGGGGCAAAGTGAGGCTTCGGATCTTTTGCTCCGTTCTAACGCCTAATACAGGGGCCTTAATGATTAGAATAGGGCTTTGGGGCCCGTTATACTATAAGTACAATAAGGAGCCCCAAAATAGTCTTGGTAGTTATTGAGGCCTCTATATTAGGCTTCCAGGTTCGCGATTGAAAAGTTGGCCGAAGAAGAGCCTTGGCTGAACAAGACAGGAGTTCCATGTTTTTCCTCTCAACATGCCCCTCTTTGATTAAAACTCTGTAGATTCCGGTAGAGTCCCTAAACCCTAAATCCTAAACCGTGTAGATTCCGGTAGAGTCTTTTCATGACCTCACGGAACCTCCAATCCCCTGAACCGCAAAGCCCACAGCCAAAAGCCTACAGCCGAAATTCTAGATCGTAATGTAGGAACCTGATTAAGAAACCCTGGGCCTATAACCCCAAAATAGTAGGATTCATACAGGGAACCCTAATAAAGGCCTAAGGTTTCTTAATCAGGTTCCTACATTACTTTAGTACCCTTATAGATCCCTTGTAGCAGCCCTTATAGACCCCTCTTACAAGAAGCCTTTTACACCAAACCCTCATCCCAAGACCTCCAGCACGGCTCCCGTCCTGATAGCCCTGCAACGTCTGCGCTGCGCTTCGAGGCCTTTAATGCAAGCAGTGGAGCAACCGGAAGCAATACTTCCCGCTGATCAGAATCTGCATTTAGGGCTTCAGGGTGGAGGGCGTGTAGGGTAACTCTTCATGTCGAAACACCGCTTGACTACCTGCCTGCACAGAACTTGCGAGGGACATGAGGAGTCGCGATCGGCTGCCTTGACAAGGACAACACGATATGTAGAACCAAAGACCAAAGGAACCCAACAGTCACACAGGCCCGCACGTCAGCTTGTCTGACATGTCGTTTCGTTCACCTCCGGGGCAGCTTGCTGCCAAGGGCTTCGGCGTGCTTTTGGGGTTTCAGCACTCAAAACTGGGACAAGCCTGGCGAGGTTAGGGCTCTTGGCTCAAGAGCTTAAGGCTTTCCGATTTTGCAGGGGCTTGTAGGGATTGACCAGGATTACTAAGGGCGTCCTGTGTTTTGGTAGAGAGCTTGACAGAGCTGGGTTTGGTAGGGTACAACGTTTACGGGCTCGTCTGGTTTACGGCATTGTAGCCCGCCTTCCCGAAGCAACTCAAGATTATACATTTATTATATCATTCAGGGAGAGGGCTGTTTGTTAATCAGGGTCCATACTGTCACTGCAGGCTCCGGCTTCAAAGCTTTCGATGCTCTGCACAATCTGCACTTAATCCCTTCCCCCTCATATTAAACAGGGGGCCTCCCTCCCCCCAACAAGAACTCGGAACGTGCTTGCAATATTCGCGGGTGTCTTTTGCTCTACCATCATTTTTGGAATGCTCTGGCGCCCGCGCTGGCGTTTGCTCTTGCTCTTGCTGTTGTTCTTACTCTCCTGCTCTTGATCTTGCCCGGCTTACCCCCGCTCTAGGCTTTGTTCTTGCTGTTGCTTTTGCACCGGACCTCCTAACGCAAATTTGGATTTACAGGGCCAGAAGAGCAGGAATGATTCCGCCCAAATTGTGTTCATTTTTTGCAGTGAGTGTTTGATAATGGGGGAAGCGATTGAGCTTAACCTGAGCTTCGATGGGAGGTCGAGGCACAGCATTCGTAGCTGACAGAGTCGTAAAAATCGCAAGGAAGTCTAGTAGACGCTTCAACCTCGCTATGTATGCCCAGCCCTCCACACCAAAACAAGAGCCTGAACGGCCAAACCCGGGTCCTCCTGCATGTAGTTAGCACTAGATGCTTGTAAAATATTTTGATTCTTGTCTAGTACAGTAGTAGATCTACATACTGACTGAATCCCAGCTCGTGCGCTGCAGACGAAGTGCTAAGATCCAAAGCCATCGCTGCGAGCGGCTCGGCACTCAAGCGGCAAAGGCTCAGACCTCTGGGCTCTCCGGCTCTCTACATTGGGACCCTTTTTGGCTGCGGATCTAAAGAGCCCCCGGATACCCAAGGGATCTTAGAATTTGGAGCCTTGAGGCTCAGAGGTTTGGGGAGGTCGAACTATGGCTTGCGGTCTAGGAGCTTCACAATATCAGGGTATATGCGCATAAAGGCTTCCATATTCAGGTTTCGTGCATTGCGTTGTTTCGATTGACAGAGTCGGGTTTAACTTGTTCGGCTAGGATCCTCAAGATCAACACAATAAGTATGAGAGGGAAGCCTTTTGTCTTGTGCTTGGCCAATAATTCTTGACTCTACCTCATGTGTTTGTTGAGTCTAGGGTATGTATGGGAGCAAAACGGGCAGTGAGTTCGAATCATCCGGATTAGATTTGCAAAGGCCTGCGATCGGATCTAGGGATCTTCGTATGTACTTCGGCAATCCTGACCCTCGGCCACCGGAGCAAATGTTAAATCCGAAGCACAGTACGATTTAGGGTGCAGGGCTTGGGACTTGACAGGAAAGCCAGATACCGCCTAACTCAAAGACATCCATCCATCCGGGGATCCATATATCCATGCATGCATGCACAATATGCAGGCTTTGCTGCTATATACTTTTATATACATGTATAAAACTATATGTATATATATATATATTCGATTTGTAAGCAGCTCTTTGGGTATTAGGTCTTCTCAGTTCGGGGGTCTTAGGGGGCAGGGCTGAGGGTTTGCCTCAAGCTACCGGCACTAAACCCGCAGCCCCAAAAACTCCCCGACCCTGAACATTAGTGACACCCTAGAACCTCAAACCGAAAGACTCGTGAGATGTCAGCTGAGCCCACCACTCTACGACGGGTGACACGCGACGGTTTGATGCTTTAGGGTTTAGGGTTAAAGCCGTACCAAGGTCCCATCTTTTCAAGCTTAGGATCACGAAGGCAGTGAATACCCGTGATGTCTGTCTGAAACGAGTGGGCTTGTGACATGAGAGGGGCTTTCTCAGCGCTCTTCTTATATTACAGCTGTTGGGGTTTAGACTGAATTGCGATACAGCAAACGCATGACATGTTATCTTATGCTGACATGAAACAAACACATCCCCAAGCGCTTGAGCCAGGAAGAGTCCACAAGTTTCAGTGATCTTACAGAGACTTTTCTCAGCCGGGACAAGCAGGTTGAAAACACTGCCAGGGCCTCAGTAGTTAGACATTAGGTTGGGACACAGAAGAGGACCTTGTTCATTGTCAGAGCCGCTAACTAGAGCAGCTGTCCACAAACGGAAGGTTGACCTCTCCCGATGAAGCAACGAGTACACCCCTGTTCGTTCCTTTCGCCCGGGCACTCGACGCAACTTTGGGTCGACTTCCAGCTCTTCGAAGCTGTAGGAGAAAGGCTGCAGTGCCGGTGGGTGCAGGCAGAAGTCTTGAAAGGACTTGCCTGCATTCCAACTGTGTACCATTAGCTTACTCCAGACTTAATAAGGCTTCATCGCCTACTATGCTTTAGGGTTTGGGGCTATCGGTAGGATGCCGGGTCTAGAAAGATAGTAGAACATGATAGCCATACTGGAACTAAATTGTACAGTAGAGCAGGGACTTTGGCTTCCTCCTTCTGCTATGGATTCGACATCATCCTCGATATCAGCGTCAGCACCATGACCATCATAAGTGTCATCACCCCTCCTCATCATCATCATCTACGTGCACATGACAAGACATAGCTCGCCCTGCGAATGATTCGTAGGATGGCGTGGTGCCTGTCCCAAGCTCCACAAATCTATGTGGCCTCTGGACATCAACAAATTAACCCCCCTCAGACCCCAAACAGAAAAAGTATCTCACCCCATCTCCCCGATCAGAGTAGACTTGAATAGTACAGTGGATAGAAAGAACACTTCGAGTACAGAATGAGAGCCGGCACAGAAATGACAAGCACGACAACACCAGAACATCTTAGGAGACTGCAAGGCTTCCCCGAAGGACCGGCGGGATTCAGGACGATTCCCGAGCATGGCCAGAATGCTTTTCCCCAAGTACTTGCACGATGCACAAGGACAAACACCATGCTTTCCCCAAGCAGAAGCCCAGGCCATTGTAGCACCGAATAGTACAGGCACTTAAACCACCCCCCCCCCTCCTCCCGACTCAACCAAACAACAGAAGTCTAACTTCTACGCCTGACACCTTTACCTACTTTTGCTTAGTAGGGAATGGAAGAATGGTAGTAATAGCAGTTATAATTGTACCACATTCCTCCATTCCCTACTAACCAAAGGTAAGTGTAGCCCAACCAAAACCCTTTTTTGAACGAGGTCTCTCTGAAGTGCCAACCAAAACCCTAAACCCTAAACCCTAAACAGAAGTCTAACTTCTACGCCCGACACCTTTAGCCGGATGCAGCTGACGTTGACCATGGCTCTACCGGTGACCTCTTCGAGGCTCCCGGCTAGCTCCCAGACCCGGGGTCTCCTTCCTCTTAGAATTTCCTTTTTAAAGCTAAAGCTTTTGGGCTTTTTTGTTAATTTCCTTTTTAAAGCTTTTGGGCTTTTTTTATTTTTAAAGTGCAGTAGCCCCCTTTCTCCGAAAGCTTTAGGACTTTAGGATTGCAGGCCTTGGGGTTTCGGCACTCGCACTCGGACAATCCAGGCGAGGCATAGAGGTCGGACGTATGATGAAGTGAGACTCATCTAGAGGGCATGTCTTCAGGCTTTGGATCTAGATTTTGGGGTACCAGTATGCGAGTAGCTCGGATTCGGGGGCTATTTCTCTTGCGAGGGTGACGTACTCTTCTGCCGATCCGCTATACGTCGCCAGTCAAAGGAGCTACCCACAGAGGACCCTGGAGGAAGCCCTGAGAAACGGAGGAGTTGATGGCTTTCGGGCTTTGATGGGTAGGTTTTGGGAAAACTTAGCTTTTGTCCGTCTGCCAGACTTTTGGACTTTGAGCTTGAGGAAGATAGGGCTCCTTGCCCTCCGGGGCTACGATCTAGACCCCAGGCAACTGAATTAGGGTTCCTTCTTGCCCCTAACATACCCTTACTAAGCTACTGATTGGGAGCCTCATAATCTGGTCCCCAAACCCCCCACACATGTTCGCCTCAAGAGACTGATCCTGATTGGGAGTGCTTGGAGACTTTCGATTTCAATCAATGTCAACGTCCCCGTTGAGAACCCTTCGACCCGGGCGGGTGATGCGCAGGACCTATGGGAGGTTCAGGGAGTTAAGGAACACTTATGTGAGTCCTGAACTGTGGGATCCTTGCAAAAGCTTTGTAACAGGTAGGCACCTCTAACTTTCAGAACCTGGTGCAGCAGATCGTTTAGTCTTCGTCTTGGAGGTTTCCCCGCGAGGGCCAAAAGCGACGATATGGCTCCTGACGCCGAGGTGCGCAGCGGCACCCCGAAATTCCTCCATAAAGGGGGTTGGCCCAGAACATGGGTGCTTGACTGGAGCGGGTAAAGAATAGCCGTGCTGAAGGGCCGGTTGACATTCAAACTCAGAAACCCGAAATGTTAAATGCCGAGACACAGACTTTAAGTGTCTACGAGTTGGGAAGCTCCACATGTGACAAAAACACCTCCGAAAATGCTTTCCGCAAGCTGTCTAGGGTATCCCTAAGCACCCTGAACCCAAAAAATGCTGCAATGCTTTAGGTGTCTTCTGCCATACATACCATAAAACCTGAGGAAGCAGAATATACAAGCCGCCCCTTATGTCAAACCCTTTGTCTTGACCTCGGCATCAGGTGTCGAGCCACAAATGCTCAAACTCATGTGAGCAATGACGTAGATGTAGGTGGATTAGAGAGGATGCTGAAAAAGTGCCAAGGCTTTCGGGCAGTTCGGGCTTCAGGGCCTTAGCCTACAAGTAGTTGTCCAGCTCGCGCGACACCAAACTTGCTATCCGACCGAATTGAAGGACTGACATAAACCTGAAAACCATCAGCAACCAGGATTTAAGTCCACAAGCCTAGTCTCGCTCACACACTCTCTCTCTCTCTCTCCCGGGCATGGAGGCTTGTCAAAGCCCCGGGGCATCATGCCCAGCCGAAGTGTTTTCGGGGTAAGGGGAGTGAACATAGATCACCTAAGAGCTTCAGCCATAGAGTGTGCGATTCGCATTGCAGGTGATCGTATGCTCTCAAAGGAAACATGCACGGATGCTAGTGTATTCCCCCTTGTTTGTTAAGGATACCTTACCGTAGTAGACAAGGCCCATACAAAGTTCAGGAGGACTGTCTTCCCCCGCATTAATCATTGCGGGACTGTTCTATACTCTCCCTCTCTCTCTCTCTCGCTCTCGGGAAAATTCCTTTAATATCCTTTAAATTAATTGTGTGGTATGGCCGGGACGCATGACAGTCAGGAACCAATACCCATTAGTGAAGGACAAGTATACCTAACTCATTATGCTGTACATCTTAATATATTTAAATTAGAGAACCCGAAGGTCAGTTTCCAACTAATTAGGCTCCTGTACAACTCCACCACAGAATCATACACATGAGACGATGATATAGTGAAGGTTGCATGAGAAACATGCTTCAAGATTTCAAGGCATCATCTGTAGATAAGGAGCAGAGTGGGCTGGCAGGGGGTGTACAGTGTACCGGGGCACTAGACAGTGGAAAAGCTCGAGGACCCTACCTTCCAAACATCCTGTGTCTGGGAGTGCCTCCACCCCGTATGTGGGAACCAAAATCTCAAGACTGCACTGGTGGAGGGTAGGTCCTAGAGATTTACAGTTTAGAGCTTACCTAAACCACTTTGTTCTCTCCAATCCCAGGCCGCTGAAAAAGATCAGAACTGCCACCGCGGCGGCGCTTTGGGCAAGCCCTGGGCAGAGCAAAGAGAACCCAAACTCAGCCTCCAAACCCATTAGGAGGGGAGGTGCAGATGGGAGTTTCCGAACATAGGGGACCCTAAAAAAGTACCCTAAATAGTAGGATCCTTAAATTTTCGGAAACGCCCAAACAGGGAAAGCCGGGCCCCCTTTGATAGTTTAGGGCTTCGACTCTTCGGGTTGCGAAGGAGGTCCCTGAATCCACGACGCCCCTGGCGATCCGCAATATAGCATAAGAAAACAGAATATGTTCATGTTACAGTATGAGACTAATATGATGAATCCTGAGCCCTGAGTGTTGGATGGAGATCCGAGCGGTTCCTTTTCGGATCCCGCCGGGGGGCCTTCGGAATTTCGGATCTAAGCTCAAAGCCTCGCAGCTGCCTAGCTTTAGGGCTTAGGCTTTAGGGCTGGGGTGTAGGAGTCGGAGAGCTTCCTTGGGGTTGGAGGATGGTTCGGGATTCGTTGGAACAAAGGTTTTGGGGTATATGTGGGTATATCAGTATATACTATCAGGCTGTGCGTACATCGCGAGTACTCGGTGATACACACACACACACACACACACACTCTCTCTCTCTCTCTCTTCTTCTGCAGGGCATGAGGGGCGTTCGAAACCCCTCGGCCGCTGGGGCCCCCCCATTATTTGATGGGGCTTTGGAGGAGTGTGAAAAAGCTGGTTTCTTTTTCCCCTGGTTTGAAGTTTGAAGGTACATGAGGTATCACGACTCCCTCTCTCTCTCTCTCTCTCTGTCTCTCTCTCTCTGTCTCTCTCGCGGACTCAGAGATCTGTCAGCCGCGCGGTCGTCTAGCATGAGACCAGACACCGAAAGAAGAACTACACTACAGGGACTACTCGGTGATACTTTTAGGGAATTTTCAGGCTCCTATCCAAAATCCTGTTCCTCAAGCCTGAAGCCGCGAGGCAAAAATCTCACAGGGTTCTCTTCCGCCGAACGAAAGCACTCCCTTGATGGGGGGTGGGGGTTTACTCGGACGAACTGGCTTACTGTTTAGGCTTTAGGGCTCTTTCGGATGCGACTTTGTTAATAGGACAAGGGTTCGGGCTCAGTTGAATCTGAAGAAGATATAGCAAGGACCTTCAGTCTTTTCCAGCAGAGTTTAAGGGCCAAAGGCACAACCTTACGGCAAATTCACTGCTTGATTAAGTAATTTAAGTTAGAGCTCAAGATAGCCAAGCAGCCTTGTGTCGTGCTGTCTTTGGGGGCAGAACCCTTGAATTCCTTCAGTTATGCATAGACACCTAAAGCAGAAGGTACTTCAGGATCCGAAAAGATGCGTCCTGCCTTGTACGTTCTACCCACTCCCCACTCTGAAGGCCCCCCCCTCCCCAGTTCCCCAGCGTCTCATCCCTGGGTGCGGCGCGTTGAACCCCGAGCGGGCGCAGGCGGCACGCGCCCGCCTGGGGGCATCTTCTTTGGTTTAGGTTTTGGCTTTCTGATGGGCCTAGGGCCTAGGGCCTAGAGCTTCTATTATATCTAGAGCTCGGGCCCGGGGTTCCAGGGCTCGGGTTTTGTAGGGTTTCGTTATAGTACGCGAGTCCTGCGGCATTTTGATGCACCCTGCGACCTCCTGCATGGTCAAACATCCACATGGTCATGGAAAGAATGCAAGGAATCCTGATGCGCCTTCATGACACAGCAGCTCAAAGCCAAGAAACTGCAGAAGCACCATAAGATGAGAGCCGATTGAGGGTCTGTAGCGATTCATGGTCCAACCACAAACTGCATCCAACCAGCTCACGGTCGACTGGGCAACCATCACACACACACAAACACACCATGTGCCAAGCACTTCCGCCAAGATGGGATTGTGGCAAAAACAAGCACGCCCTCCTCTGGATTCCCAATCCGGAACCTAGAGCCAAAACTGTTGCTCTGTCACTGTAACTTCCTTTTCTATAGGAGTCCACCCACATATGCAACTATCAAAACAGATGGGAGCCCAATACGGAGCCCACGGAAGGATCCGGACCGTCAGGACCCCGCGACAGCCCAGCTCCTTGCCCGGCATAAAACCCTAAATCATCGAGCCCTCAACCCCAAAACCCTGAACCCTAAACGCCCTGAAAGCTGGTATTGTCATTGGAGCTCTAGGCCGGAGACCAGAACAATCATGTAATCGATTGCCGAAAGATCCTTATGAAAGAAGCCAACATCAAGCCATAAACGAGCACCAGGGACGTACAGTAATGGGATCCTTCGCCTACCAAAGAAGCCAAAGCAAAGTGCCCCAGCCTTTAACACTATCTAGAAGACGAGGCCAGGAGGCCTACATACTCCAAAGTCCTGAGCACGAAGCCTGGCACCGGCTAGCTCCAAACCGGGTACGCCACCTCTCTCATGCGTTTTTGGGGTTGGGGAGTGGGGACCCACGGCTCGACCCGGACGCTTAGAGGTCCTTAGCATACTGAAACAGATCGGTTTCGTAGGGCCCAGGTGAGGAACCGAGTTTTGGGCTTCGAGACCAAACTACGACAATGTAGATGGCTGCTTGGTCAGCAAACTCGGAACTCTTGGATAAAGGCCCCTTAAGCAAGGTGAGGGTCTGCATTCAGGCTTCTCGGCCAGGTTGTTGCGGTGTCGGCTTCAAATTTTGAGGACCTAGGCTCTGTCGGATGTGTCTCGGCTTCTTTCGGTCTGTTGTGCTGGAGTATCTGCAGCAAAGGTTTTGCAGGGCTTTGCTAAGCCCCCTGTGCCTCAACTGCACTCTGCGCTCTCGGCACAAGCTTCAAACAAGTAGAAGACCCGCCGTTGATAATGACAACGGCACAGACGGAAGTGCAGTTACAGCGAGGACGCACTTTTGGAGGGACCCGCGAAATGATCGGATTCAGATATCGGGGACCCAGAACCACAACAAAAACTACACTCCAAACGGCAAGGAGGGTCTAGAGTCTAGGGGTGCAGAGCCTAGGGGGTTGAACTATGGAACTAAGGTCTTAATCGCGGTCCCCGAACTGCAACTGGCCGGGGCCCAGGCCGTTCGTTACTTTCGGCCGCCATTTCCTTTATGCAGATGAGTGGTGATCCGCGCTCGAGCTGTCTTCATCTTTGCCACTACATATCGGACCACGGTCAAAATGCCGCAAACGATGACCGTCGCAAAGATGACGGAGACAGTGGTGGTGATGGTGGTGGTGGTGTTGCGATGGATGCAGCGTGATTCTGGTGGGATGGCGACAGTGGCCCACTATCAGAATAAACTGTTTGGTTTTCACCTCGTTGTTTTAACCACAGCCGTTTCAGTCATCATGTTCATCTGCCCTGTGACTTGGCATGCGCATCCATGCAAACATGCCTCAAGCGACAAAACCACTGTTCTCACATGTCCTCTGTTGTCTAAGAAGTCTAGGATCTCAACTGCATGGCACCAGGTGCAGAATCTCATCTCCGACAGCCGCAGTACGTGTTGACGGTGGGTTTGGGGTCAAAGTCATATCGTGTGGATCTTGTACACATCCTGGCTGGTTCTTCCGCGGGTGGCCTCATCGTGATACAAATTTAAATTTGTGCTCACACCGTCGCATGCTTGTATCGTTTCAGCCTTTTCTGGGAAGTGTCGAGGGATGACAAGACGGGATGGTGCATCGGACGTAAAAGCTACAACCTCGCAGTACCACGACTCCTACTATGCCACAGTTATTGCATCCCCTTGCGTTTAAACCTTCACCAACACAAACTTCTCAAATCTCTAACCCTGAACTCCGGCCCCTATGGCTCGAAGTACCTCAACCATCTTAGAAAAGGTGGTGTTTCGGCTCAAGGCCTTCAACATTTGGGTCCTCAGAGCCTCTAAGACTTTAAGAGTACCAGAGGCTCCCGGCATGACGGGCTTCTTCTCCTCAGGCTCGTTCCGGCCTAAGCCGCTGGAAAAGCTGTCTCGTGAGGTGGGGAAGAGGAAGACTGCCTCAAATTAAAGTGTTGGTGTTCTGGGATTCTAAGGGCTGAAGTTTCGAGAGGTTTTTGGGTGTGGTTTGGGCATAGTTAGGATGCACCTTACTACCCTGCCACATAATCACTACTACGGTCCCGAGATACGCCTGGCTTCCTGCCGAAACGCAAGGATTTCAGACGAATTCCTTCGTCTTCCAGCCGGTGTTTCGCAAGAGTTCTGCTCTCTCTGGAGATTTGCGTGAGACATTTAGTGCTCTCTGGTCGAAGGCTTAACCAAGAAGGCCCAAACCCTGAAGTTGAGGAAAAGCTGATACCCCACAACCATCATCAGGCCACCATGAGAAAACGAATGCTTCTCTTAAGGTTTCGGGTTCTTGTGAGCCAGTACAGGTGGTTTACTTGCTTCATCCACGACTCCCTCTGATAAGTGGAGATAGAACTCACGACAAATCTTCCTCGATTTCGTTTTGAATACTTTGCTGGCATGTGTGCTATACTGTAGCTGATGGAGCCTTCGACGCGGATCGTCAACTTCAGAGCCAAAACCCGATGAGTTACCTACTGTACTGTATCAAAGGTTAAAACGCGAAACCTACGGGGTCTTGGCCTATCATGTTCTAGGTCTAGGCTTGGGGCCAGAGGTGAGCCTGGAACCCTCAAGCACAACATGCTGCCATGCAAGAATAAGTAAGTAGCCAACAAGTCACATACCCCCCAACTCCTCCGGGCTCGAAAACTAAGGCATGACACATCGCCGCAAACATAAGAACCATAAACCACCGCACCATACACACATAATTTACGGGCCTTAATAATTAGAATAGGGTTTTGGGGCCCATTATACTAAACTTAGAATAAGGAACCCCCAAACAGTATAGGTGATTAGTAAGGCCCCTGTATTTGCACCACTTGTTTGTAGCGGGTCCTGAACTCCGAAGCTGAGAGAAAAGCCCTGAGGGCCCGAAGAGGCTGACCAGACAGAGTCTTGGAGCCTGAGTTTAGGGGTTTAGGGTTTAGGGTCGCTAGAATGGGGTTTAGGGGGTATTTTGGTCACTAGAATGGGGCTCCGGGGTATTTTAGTCACTAGAATGGGGCTTGGGGGGTATTTTAATCACTAGAACGGGGCTTGGGGGGTATTTCAATCACTAGAACGGGGCTTGGAGGGGTATTTTACAGTAGGACTGTAATCAAAAACCCTTCGGCATGATGGTGGTCATTCTTCAGACCCCTATGTAAAAAAGCTAGATGGGAGTTTCCGACAATTAGGGGTACCGTATTTTGGGGTCCGTATTATAAGGATCCTACTATTTAGGGTACTATATTAGGGTCCCCTATTTTCGGAAACTCCCAGATCCCTTAAGGCTTAAGTCGTGGAACCGTGAACGGGCCCTTACATTCGCCCCTAGCGCCGGCCATGGGGCTCCGCGAAGGCGGAGCGAAGTGCCGTGGGGTCCCACATGCCCTGGCTTTTCACGGGTTTAGGGTTTAGGGAGGCTTCTTACGGGGACGACGTTGGGTTTTGGACTGCGAGTCTGTTTGGGTTTAGGGTATTTTTTTGTGGTTAGCGCGTGTTTTCTGTTGTTAGAGGATGTAGGGCCAACCCCGGAAGCCTAAGCCGTTCATGCTTCGGGACCTTGTTCTTGTTTGGGTGCCGGGTTGCTTGCAGAAGCTTTTTTGCCTAGGGTTCACGATGTAAGGGCTGGCTACCATAACTTACATTGCTGTAGGGGTCCCAAAAAACTTACGTAGGTTTGAATTCCTACCAACACCCCCAACAAGCAGCCAGTTTTGGCTGTCTCTGGCTCAAGGGCTAGAATCCGGACTTTCGTTGCCCAGGGGTTTATTAATGTGCGCAAGAGACAATTTGCTGGATTTTGGCCTTCATTGCTTCGGGCTGAAAGGTTTTGACACTCACACCCGGACAAGCCTGGCAAGGTCTGCAGCGATACTGGTTTCATTAGCTGAAAGGTTAGAGGTCTAGGTTTTAAGGCCTGGGCTGATAGCGTATGCAGCATAAGGCTTCAGTGCCTTAAGGCTTTGGATTAGTTACGGCCTAGGGTTGAGAAATGCAACCTTATGGATTCCACAGGCTTTGGGGTTTAGGGCCACAGGCCGCTGAGGGGCGAAACCCAAACTCCACAAAGTGGGGCAGCTGCACCCCTCGATCTTGCGAAGGCAGTTGTCCGAAAGCCGGGCCCCCACCTGCAATTTAAAGGTTCCGGACTCCAGCGCAGACGGAAGTTTCGGGTTTGAGGCTTAACGCAGAGGTAGTGGCTGTTGTCAGAAGTCAAACCCTCATGCTGCGAACGTCTCAAGTTTCGGTTGCCAGAGAAAGACCACCACTGCCTGGCAAGACTGAGGTACATCAGCTCAATTGTGCAGTCACCTTTGCTGTCGGTACCCTTCCGTCCTAAGGACTTTCCATGTCTGTTTAAGACAGGATGAAGTTGCCATCCTATGGTAGTATCTGAGAACCTACAAACGGAACAAGAAATGTACGAACTGTGAGAACTCCTGAACTCATAAAATTGAAAAGGCTTGGAGTTCTGGTCCTTCTGGTCTGAGTGCATTGAAGGCTCACATGCTTTTTCACAGTCTGATCGGAAGCAAGCAGGAGACGAATCAACCTAGCACCCAGCCGCACCAGGGCCATTGGCAAACTGTATGGGATTCTTGAGCCTTAATGATTGGAGTAAAAGCTCAAGGAACTGCAGCACGGAGCCCTAGGAACAGATTGTCGAGGAGGTACCCGTATCCGTTCTCCATTTGCCCCCGCCCCCGCCCTCCCACCCCACACCACCATCCTTTCTTCCAGTAGAGGGATTAGAAATCAGAAGAAGCGGAGGATGTGGTGGACTACAGAAGGGAACGCTGATACCATTTTTTCAGGGCCCAAAGGTAGCATGAAATCCTCAACCCCGAAGCCCGAGTGCCTTCAGCTTCTCCATGGGCGCGGCGCACCCAGCCGCCTGCCAGAAAACTGGGAGGGGTTGAAGGATGGCACTTCCCCAAGGGTCCAAAGGACCCAATAATTAGGTACTTGGGTTTAGGATAGTAGTTTTGTAGCTCAATATTTAGGAGAGTATATTTCTATATGTACTTGGACCCTTAGGGTTTGGAACGAAGGCAGGGGCTGGGTTACCCTTCGATACTGCAGCTTCAGCGTTTGCCCCAGGGACGGAGGTATTGCAGGCATTGCTTCCCCGTAACCCACACGCCGGCTAGGTGCGTCAGAAGCAGCTTTGAGGATGTTTCGAGAATTACGCTGAGGGAAGTGAAGGAGGCTGCAGGAATGTCCAGGGTTGAGTGTGTGAAGGGGCAAGCGTGTTAGAGTGTAGGGCGTTGGGTCTAGGGTCTCAGGAATGAAAGGGTGACAGCCATATAGAAGCTACCAGAACACCCTTTTTGATGGAGCAGAGTCGACTTTCCGGTGGACTGTAGGCTTCGGGCTTATGGGGTTTAGGCAGGTTGAAAACCCAGGCGAAGCATCACGGACCCCTAAACCTCCCCGTGCTTGCCAAAGGGATGGGCAAACATCCTAAACGGCTAAACGGCCCAAACCAGGTGTTCAAACGGGCCTCCAGGGCAACACGATCCAAAGCAGCAGCCTTAGGAGCTAAGCCCCCAAGGAAGCCCGGCTTCGAGGTTTCCAGGGCCGAGGTGTGTTTATGTATATTCATTTATAATTTCTGGGTGGTGGCGGTGCCGGGTATTGTTGCGTCTCCTTGGGAGCTTTTGCTTTTGTATGAAGCAGGGGGGGTTTCAAGGCTTGCTCAGGCGTAGGAAGTGCTGTCCTGTGACGAACCTCGCCGGCCGTGTGATTGTCGTACTTCTGTCAAAGGATCCTGCTGAAACATGATGTCAACCTAAATCGTGTGGGAGCATGTTCTGACAATGAAAAGGCCGGCAAAACTACGATGTCAATAAATTAAAGAACCCACTGAAACAAAAGCAAGACAGTGACATCAACCATCCGTCAGCTTGGAAAAACAAACCTACTTTGGCTTTCATCCGCGAGAGATCCCAGCTGGGTCGCCGGCAACGGCTCCGTGCTTCGTACTCATGCCTCACAGCGGCTCTTCTAAATGGATGCCAAGAAAACTGGCATCTTTACAATTTACAATGTTACAAGTCTGTGCTTGGAGCACTACCTCAACCCATTACGGTAATAACCGCAGACCTTTTTGCTTCCGAACCAAGTGAGGGGCTTACAGCAACTCCCCAACACCTTCTGAGGTTGCTTTGTCTTGCAGCGAGCCTGCCGGCAGGCCGTTCTCCACTGAGAGCCTGGGATGAGACTGCACCATCAAAACTGAAATCTGCATAAGCCCCGCATCCTGTTTGGCCCTGTGTTTTTCATGCCTTACTAGCAGCAAGGTGCAGAATACACACGTTGCGGCACTTCGAACCCCAGGTTCAAATTGCGCCCACAGCATAAAAGATAGAATAGGGTTGCGGGGCATAGTATACTAAGACTATCTCGGAAACCCATATGGAACAGTACCGTACTGATTATCGTTCGAGCTTCTTTGCTACAAGAATGTAAACCCCGAAACCCATATAGTGTACTATATTCTACTATGTTCTACTATTACTATACTATACTATACTATACTATACTATACTATACTATATTGTAACTTACTATATTATGCAATCATATTATATTGTACTATATTGCAATATTATATTCTATTGTATACTATGTTAGAATGTATACTACGCGGCGGCCAGGGCACATCGACTCCACGGGAGACCGTGGGCTCTTGGCCACCGCGGCGGCCTCTGAGGCTTGGACAAGGGTCAAAAGGACCCAGGAGTTAGGGTTCAGGGTTCGGGACTCAGGTTTTAGGGTTTTTTCCCTCCTACTTGGCAAGGACGAAGCTCGCATTGCAGGTTTTAGGGTTTAGGGATAAGGGTTCAGGGTTAAGAGCTAGGGTTTCGACGCTCACACTCGCACGAAGGCAGGCAAGGCTCCACATAGAGGGTTTAGGGTTTAGTGTAGATCCGAAGTTTTCTCTGAAGGTCAGACGATCGCCGCTTCAAGGCACAAGCGTTCTCGTGTGTTCCGGAAAAGGAACGCATGCTGGCGGGGGCCCTGGGGAGTACAGGGTCCGTCTTCTGGGTTTTGACTTTTGGTACGACTTCGGGTTCTCGCTGTTGCGTGCTTTTCAGTTCTAAATTGGTAGCGGAGCGCTCTGCGCTCCAGGGTTTGTCTTGTACTGCGCATACTCCGCCTGCTGGGCGCTTCGGTGTTTTATTCTTTGGGTTTCAGCCGTGAGCGATGGCCCCGGACGGTTACGGCACTGGTGTCTGGC
>BGNK01003633.1:0-12170 GCA_003297005.1 Symbiodinium sp. clade A Y106
GGGGAGAGGGGACGAGGCCAAACAAGACCAGAGGGGAAAGCAACAAGGCCAAACAAGACAACTACCCACTTGACAGGCAAGGGGGGATACCATATATATATATATATATATATAGAGAGAGAGAGGGGTATGGGCACATCTTTCTAAAAGAAGACTTCCACATCTATATATATATATATACATATATATATACACACACGAATACATTGAGAGTACACATGCACAAACACACAACCACAGAGCCAGCTTGATCTGTGAAAATCGCACATATGGGTGCAGACCTTGAAGGACTTCACCGCAATAGTCAATCTTGCAGGTCTGGGCAACAAATAGCAGCCACTGGCGGGGACCTCGTGACCTGTTTGCGGCTTCAACGTAAGCATCAACAATGCTTCACTGCTCTGGCACGAACCTGAGATCGTCACATCCTTAGGTTTCAGCGACTGCCTGATACGCAAGTGACCGAGCAAGGCTTCTTGAGGACGCCAGATTGTGCTCCTATCGCAGATTCAGACTCAGTCTAGCAGGACAGGTGTAACTCAGAAGTGGCTGGTTGAGCCTTCGTAAACCCTGAGATCCGATATGACTTACAGGCTTAAACAAGTCATCCTTGCCAAGTAGGAGGGAGAGATATGACTTACAGGATTGGAACGGTTAGCGCACTGTTCTGGAGGATCGACGTGCCGGTGGACGCGATCATCACCATCAGTACTCTCGGAACTGTGGGGTCCTTACTGGTCGTGGGAGTTGCGAACATTTGCGAACTCCGTGTCAGATGGTCAGATGCATGTGCTCACAGAGCTTAGTATGAAGCTTCTGGTTCTCGCTCTACGCTACGTCATGTGCCACCATGCACGGTTCCATCAGTATTCTATACTTGTCGCCAAGACTCGCAAACCGACAGAGGAAGATATTCTCCGTGCTGTGAAATGATGCACCGCGGAAAAAGCTCAGGCCACCAAGCAGGGAAACCGCACCCCAGCTGCAGCTGCGACTTTGCCACAGGCGCAGGCCTGCAGCCTGCATGCCACAACTCCTGGCTTTTTTGTTTTGAATCTTGCAGCGAAATCCTTCTGAGCCCCTTCCATCCCTGCCAGGTGCTGCCACAACAGCCCTTCCCTTTTCCGTTTCTCGAGGCACGGAGCGGCAAACCGGCTAAGGCTAGCAGTTAGCGGCTAGCTGCAGAAGCAAGGCTACTAATTCGTTGGGGAGGCCCTTGTTCTAATCTGTCTTAGCGACCCCCTAGAGGAATGACGGCGCAGTGAAGCGCGGTACTTCAAAGGCACATGAGCTTATGTTTGCTAAGCAGATCCTTCCTAGACCGAGATTCCATACTCCCGCTGATCCTAGCCTTTGATCGTTCGCCTATCTTTTGCAGATGTTGCGATGGAGGGAGCGCATCACTGAGACTCAACCAACTTATACAGAACTCTGACAAGTCATCGATGCGTTCGTCACGATAGGCCCGTGATTGAAAGAGCAGAAGATGGCTCTCGGGATCCTGCAAGGGCAAGGGCTTAGCACGGCAGGTGAGTTTCCTCGAGTTTGGATTTTTCGGACTCCTGTGGCACACTGCGCAGGTATCTCTATGCTCATTTTACACAGCGAAGCAGATGCCCACAGTAGACACTGAGCCCGACACGTTCCCAACAAAAGATCCAGGACTTTGAGTCGCAGCCCCTGTACCGAGCTGCCGCCTTCTTTGCAGACCAGGGTGGTGCGTTCGAGGTGGTCGAGGCGGCGACATTTGGTCCCAAGGATCAGCGGGTCTGAGGGCAGCTCTCTACCCTCTCTCTCGCTCTCTTTCTCTCTCTCTCTCTCTCTCTGTCTCTCTCTCTCTCTCTCTCGCTCTTCTTCCGGCTCTCTGTCTGTATCCCTGGATCAGGCAGCATTCAAGATCGCAAGATGCCATGCTCACACTGGGCTGCCACGCGGAGCTTCACGTCAGGTCTGCAAGCGAATCCAAGCAAAGGGCCCACGAGCTTAAACCATCAAACTTCCCATACTAGAGCACCTTTCGATTCAATTTGAGCTCGCCTGATCCATGAGACGGTGCAAAGTTCAAGCCTCGGTTAAACGGCGAAGTATGAACGTTTTCTAGTGGCAGCACATTGTTGCATCGGCTGCGGAGGAGCGGCCGAAACTCTGAACGTGTATATGGCCAACGACTTCAACGTCTTTTCGCAGCGCATGCATAGTCAGTCTCGTACTAATATCTTGCATGTGTCGCGACAGGCCCCAGCCGCCGCTGCTGACAGGACATGTGACATCAACTTGGGTGGGAATGTCGTAAGAGCAGTACCTCACCACCCCAGGAGCAAGCTCAGTAACAGCAGCTGCAAGCTGAAGCAACGGCGTGTAACAATACAGCGATCCGCGATGTCCCTACTGTGCATGTGTTGATTTCGTTTTCTGTTTGTGCAACCTGACAGTTAGTTCTTCAGTGTGAAAAATGAAAGCGCAACCGCCACAACCCACTGTGCGAATAATAGTAACAGAGCGTGTCGACGTATAGGTACAGCAAGACGCTGCGCTTTATCGAATCATCGTGTGGCCACCGGGCACAGCAGTATAGGGTGATAGGATAGCAGATAATCGAAAAGGGAATTACAGAGAAGCAGCAATGGTCGTCACCACCACGATGCTACAACACCACCACCGCCACCGCCATCACCATCGCCATCGTGTTCGCCATGCACGTTCATCACGAACAGTTTTCAATTCATCGTGCGATACATGGGAAACGCAGCAGCCTTCGGCCTTACAGCTAGCTCTTGTCGGCTCACTCTTGTTTTGTGATGTGCAGCAACTGAAGCCGCGGGCACACACGCCGCGACCAAGCAATGGTTCAGCCCCAGCAGCTGCAGTGTAGCAAGGGCCGCCACAAAGGCAAATCGACATGACTCCTAATTTGCTTCAAGTTGCGCAGGGGTATTGGTTCAACGATGTTCAAGCTACAAGTTGCTGCTAGGAGCGATCTTCAAACGACACGCGTCCTGGAACAACAGGCTGCGACGCAACAGGGTCACGGGTCGAGGAGGGTCGAGGAAAAGGATAGACGAGAGAGTGTGTGTAGCAAGAGAAAGGGACTTCTTGCTTAACAAGGGATCAAACTCACAGTGTTCTCACGTCCGAGCAGAGCCCCAGAAATTGGGGGGGCCCTGGTGGCCAGGGGAATTTACCAGTCCCCTATGCCCTGTGGAAGAAGAGAAAAAGAGAGCTCTAAGCCACTCCACCTCCAGGTTTCACCAACGAACAAGACGTGGACACTCAGCGTAGCGCTAGCACGAAGGGTTTGGGGGTTCTGAGCCTCCAGCCCACACACTGTGCAAGCAAGCAAGCAAGCAAGCAAGCAAGAGAGAAATAGAGAGAGAGATATATATATATATATAATGGTAATATAAGTTTACATTATATATATATATATAAATGTAGTTTCACACTTGCGCTCACCGACCAAGGTTGGGCCAAGACTGCCTTTAAGGTTCCAGGCGCCGAGGTTTCTGGCAAACTCATCTCGTTTGTGAGCCTTTCTGAATTTGCATGAAACAATTGGGAGGGAGACAGCGGAGATAGTGAGCGGAGCGGATTTGTGGGGGAGAGAATTAAGTCGCGCAGTGTCGCACAGAACCTATGCAGGCCATCAGGTACACAGTTACGCACCACGGCTTCGCCTGTTTCCCTCGAGCCGAAAGAGAGAAAGTTAAAGCCCATCAGGAGAAGAAATGTGAGAGAGATAGAGAGAAAAGAGGTAACTGACTCTTCGCGTACTTACTGCATTGCTGCTAGGAATCCAGGTAACTTAACATTTCTTGTCGGGTTGATCTGCCCGAAACGACGGTGCTTCCGTCCGCTTTGTTCCGGTCCGTTCACAGTTGCACCCCCCAACTTGAAGATTGCCACACATCACACGATGCATTCGCATACACTTCGAAAGATGTCCGGAAGACGGCTTCAAGCTTAAGTACGGAAGGATGTGGAATGCAGGGTATGTGGTTTCAAGGTTTTGTTGGCAGGCGGTTGCTTTTGGGATGCATGCACTATCATGCACTGCTTGCGTCCTGAGCCCAAACCGTCCAAACCAGCATGAAGGTCACCACACCCCCGATCGGCTGGGGACCTGCAACTCAGCCAATGACCCTGCTGGGAGGTTGGAGCCTTACAAACAGCCTTGCGGCATTCATCTAGCCTTGCCTAGCATTCGCAGCATCGCCACTCCCTCCGAGATGTCAATTGGACCGACCTTGCTGTCAATGTGGCCGCACGTTGGAACCTCAGACTTGATTGAACGCCAGCCAGCAACATCTGTGGGACGGAGCATCGCGCGTCGCGGAGAATTATCTTGTAGCGGGGCGATGCACGGAGTCCGATTGCTCGTTGGTCTTGTTTCTCGCTCATCAACGACTCTAATGCTTATGTTGCTTTACCCGCCACGTCGCCGACAGACTCAATGTTGCAATATCTGCTGTCGATGTTAAAGCCATGATGGCAACAACATGCTCTAAACGGTATGGTAGAAGAAGTTGCTCTTGCTCGAAGTCCGGTGCGGACTGAGAGACTGCCTGGAGTATCCGGCCTGGGTTGCCGCTGCTTCTGCAACTTTTCGGGCTTCTTCCGGTGGTGAAGACTAGCCCGCTGGCGACAGACTGGACAGTGCGGGCGCAAACTTGAAGCGTAGACTCTCCCTTGCTGTCTTCCAGCCTCCAACCTTCTACCACGCACAGTCATTTCGCAGCCTTGTGACAGTCGAGTGTGTCATCATCAACCTACGTCAACGTCCACCTCCCTGAGGGCATGTTCTCAGTTTTGCCTTGCGCGTTGCTGTGCACTCTGCCTTCCCGTGGCACCAACTGGTATTAGCGGTGGTAGTGGTAGTAGTAGTAGCAGGAGAAGTCGTAGTAATAGTAGTAGCAGTGGTAGTTGGTGGTAGTAGTAGTAGTAGTAGTAGTAGTAGTAGTATAGTAGCAGCAGCAGCAGTAGTACTAGTACTAGTACCGGTACCAGTACCAGTACTAGTACTAGTACTAGTAATACTAGTAGTAGGAGTAGGAGTAGGAGTACTAGTAGGAGTGGTAGGAGTACTCGTAGCTGTGCTAGTAGTACTACACAGCAGTAGTACTCGTTACTAGCAGGAACCTTAGCAGCAGCAGGAGCAGGAGTAGTGGTAGTAGTAGTGGTAGTGGTAGTGCTAGTGGTAGTGGTAGTGGTAGTGGTGGTAGTAGTAGAAGTAGTAGTAGTAGTAGTGGTAGTAGTGGTAGTGGTAGTCGTAGTGGTAGTCGTAGTCGTAGTAGTCGTAGTAGTAGTAGTAGTCGTCGTCGTCGTCGTAGTGGTAGTGGTAGTGGTAGTGGTAGTAGTAGTAGTAGTAGTAGTAGTAGGAGTAGGAGTAGGAGTAGGAGCAGTAGAGCAGCGGCAGCAGCATCAGCGCCAGCACCAGCTAGAAGAAGAAGCAGTAGTAGTAGGTGGTAGGTAGTACGTAGTAGGTAGCAATAGTGGTGGTGGTAGTGGTAGCAGTAGCAGCAGCAGCAGTAGTAGCAGACATAGTGGCATATTATTAATTATTAGCAGTGGCAATAGTATTCTCACCAGTAAGAGGAAGAGCCAACATAGCAGCAAGTCCCGGTAAGTACCCGGTATTCGAAACACTACCCACTCTCGAAGTAATTCGAATTTGTAGGGGGGGTAGTAATACCAGTTACCAGTCGTTGCCGAAGTGATGACAGCTGGCATTCGCAGCCAATGAAGCAACGAACATAGTGGGTATTGGAAGTGTTCCCATTGTGTCAGCGGAAAGTGCCCCAGTGACAGCAGAAGAAAGTTTTCTGTGAAAATGAGCCAAATCAACGTCAAGCAGAGGCCCGAAAAAGTCGAGTCCGATGAAATAACAGCAGTTAGGAAGTAATGAGTACACAGGGAAGCGATGAAGCGGCCCCCGAGGCTTTTCGAGTCCTGCACGTGGCCTGTTATTGCCATTCGGCCACTTCACACCGCTCGTGCCTTTCGGCCACTTGGCTGACCACTTGGGGTTAGACTCGCTGACATGTTTGAATTTTAGAGTTGATGCTATCGTGTTTCGGAAGCTCGCTGGCACGGCTTGCACTTTGCTTGGTTTCTTCAGGGTTGAAGCTTGAGTGGGCTTCGGGCTTTGTGTGTGTGTGTGTGCGTGTGTGTTCGTTCGGGCGCTCGGGTGGTTGATACCGCTCTACACCGCAGCCGATAAAGAACGAAAGCCACTGCTAAGCCGCGACTGGTTGTATTGTAGCTCTATAGTTGCTGCGGAGCACTTTGATTTTTGATGGGCTGGGCCCTTGGCAATTCCGCTCATGCTCAACGGTAGATGACTGCACCACAGCGTCAATCTCAATCCTACGAAGGCCATGCCATGGGGAGCAACTTCGCGTCTTTGGGTGGGCCGGGAGTGCTGGAGCCGTCTGTTGAGTCCACAACGCCAGACGAGGTGCAAAGGTTGCTTCGGTGTACTGTGTTGCTGGGATGTATGAAGGTTTGATTGCAGGGTCTTGAAAGAGGTAAGAAGAGGGCTTAGGATTGCAGCGGCTTTCAGAACGTTTGCTGGCAGGCTGGTGGCGCACTGTGGGTTGCCACAGTGGAGTAGGGAGGCACGAGGAAGGTCCAAGAAACCAATAGACAGAAGGAAGCTCTTGACAGAATACTTTCCCTGCAGGCCACCACAGACATTCACCTTGCGTAGCTGTGTTTGTGCGTCTAAAACGGGTCCGTGGCTCGACTGAGGCTTGTGTGTGTGCAAAGCATTCGACCTCTCAATGGAGCATGCATTGTACTGATTCCCACGCCCACTGCCCGAACAGTCAGTGGCAAGAGCAGCAGCGACATGCGACCGTCAGATGCTGAAGCTGCAAGGTGCCCACGCCGAGGCAAGTCGTCCTTTGCCTCCGGGCGTCAGCCTCGGATTTTCTGACCTCGGGTCGCCGATGTTCTGAAATGCCAGTCTGCACATACGGCATCATACAACTTGATGAATGGCACGATTGAGAGGGCCAGTAGGCTGCGGCTTGTTTAGAAGGCCCCTGTCGTAAGTAGTGGCAATGGCGAATGCATGGGACCACAATGTGCACCTCAGCCTAGCTAAAGTTTGCCTTGTCGCAGCTCAGGCAGCTCGCTACACCTTCTTTGGTGCTACCGGCGGTCAGTCGAAGCCTCGGTCAGGTCACTTTGCGACTCGAGGTTCGAGACTCTATAGTGTTTGCCCATTGTTCGAAGGACTGAAGGCTACTGCGTCCGCGCGCGGGCCCTGGCATCCCAATTAAATGCCGCGTGCTTTGCTTTGACAAGCAGTAGTCACAACTATACTTTTTAGTCTCTAGGACTCTACGCTGGCATACTAGGACCAAGGAGCACCAGCACCAACGAGGGCCACTGCCAGTACCTCCTATGCCCCATGCTGCAACTTCAAACCTGCTTCCGTGAGGTAGCCACTTCTACTCACGCACTTTATGCCCCACTGGTTCACTCCATCACTGTGCCCTCCCCCTTTCGGTGCAAGCGGTCAACAAAATCAGTATCTGCTCTTTTGGTTCCTCTTACTGCCCCTTGCTGCCTCCCAGATCATCCAGAACAACACCTCCTCGCGCCCGGCCTGGCTGCTGACGATCTCCTCGAAGATCGTGGCTTCAGGGTACCTCAGCCTGGATCTCAGGAATCTCGTCCTTACGCTTGGGGGCTTGTGTAAGTGAGCTTTGGTGGAAGCTTGGCTGCCCAGTCTTTCCATATCGATGAGCTGAGGCAAACGGGGCCTTCCTTAGGACCTTGTGTTCTGTCCACAAGTCCGTCGAACCTGCGGGTTTTGAGCAGTAGCTTCTTACGAATTTGGAATTTGTCACACCGCCGTGGCGACAAGTGCTGACAGGAGTAGCCAAGAGCGAAGTTGTTTGTGCGACAGTCGGGGCGAATCCAAACCCGACATCACTCACTTCTGGCCTGAGGGGTGTCCTCGTCGTGTTCGTAATTCGTCACTAACGTGAGAAGTTGTGTGGCCCTGCAGAGGCAGTCAATCTAGGCGAGCCGGTTTTTGGAGTGGCAGTGGCTGACTGCACGCTTCAGAAGACATGGACCCGGAAAGCCCGCCACCTGTCAGCATCTCCTCGACAAAGCCCACTCTCCAGGCTCGGAGGTCTCTCAGAAGGTTCTTCACGGAGGCTGGCTGCAGCTGAGAATGGAGGCCTGGCCTCAGGGGCCCTCTTTCAGTTGAAGCCATGACCCGGCGTGTCGCAACATGTAGACGGCATCAAGCTACACCCCGGGCCACGAGTGATGTACAGATGGCCAAGCCTTTGGATAGCATATCAGTTGCCGTCGGGGCAAGTCTTGATGCTAAACTTTATATTGGCCACCATGGAGAAGCAGCTGCTTTGCTCCGTTGCTACTGAATCAGAGCGACTAAGTGGCAGGGGCCGCCGTTCCGCCAGGCTGCAGTATTCCATGTAGGCCGAAACCACATGAAACGAAAGTCGAACTCTGAAGAGATGGAGCTGTTCCGCCTTTGGCAGAGATGCCTCGAAGGCCTACAAAGCCCGGATCTCCGCGTTCGCCGTGAGCTCAGAGGTGTTGGCCGCTTGCAGTCCTGTATGTATGTATGTATGTATGTATGCATGTAGTATTCATGTCATATCATGCCAATGTTGTTGTGTTACATTTGGTTGTTGCATTTGCCGATCCCCGGCGCCGGCTGATGCAGGATCGGAGCCTGGATGCAAAATGTTGGATTACATCACATTCTTTCTACGGTGCTGTGGTACGTTATGTTATGTCGTGCTATGTTAAATGATTCCGGCGGCAACATTGATACTGTGTTACAGCATGTGAAGTGTTGTTTAAAACAATGGCGAAAAGTCGTGATGTGTTATGCTACACGAGAGTCTGGTATATCACATTCTGTCATATCAAGCCTGTGCAAGAAACAGCAGATGGCATGTCTTGTACTATTCACTATTCTGTGCTGCATGGCAGTAGAAGTTCATTCAAACACTTGTTTCCTTTGGCGAAGCATGCTCACCCGTCGAGTCCGACTGATTGCTTGACATTGTACCTGCGCAGTTGAAACTTATCCCAATGAAGCTCGATGCCGTACAGCAGCCCTGCATTTGCCACTCAAGGTGTTTGACATCAAGAGTGGTCCATGTACTGAAATTAAGATGAATATCGCACCCCGGAGACGGTTTCCAGCGGATCCTGTGTAAATAGTAAGACTTGAGCGCAGCATCCCGCACTCACAATTTCTGTGACAGTCTGACCGTCAGAACCTCGTAGTGTGCACCACACTGGGAGGACAGATTGCTATGTGTGGCGTAAAAAGAACATGCTCGCAAATACATGTGGGCAAATAATGCGGCCAAATCCTAGTAGTAGGAGCAAGTAGTAGTGGTAGTAGGTGGTCAGTGGTGGTAAGAGTAGCGCTCCCGGCAAGCCCAGTCTCCGCCAGAATCTCTACGACGTAGGGGCTGCCACCCCGAAATCCTTTTTTTTTTTGGAGAGGCGGGTCGGTGGGCTAAACCGGGGTGGGTCAGGAGGGGGGAATCATGGGAACCTCTGACCGCTTCGGCCGGGGCCGAGGCGAATTTTGGGGTATGGGGCGGGTATGGGGCATAAGTTGTCCACTGCGTGGTTGCATGGGTCCATGCTGTCGTTACTGGTGCTCAACAAACAGAGGAGCTTCTACTGTCCTAGCCAATGGTAGTCTCCAGCTTAGAGCCTAGGACCTCTGAATCGTTTTTCCGCCCAGGTCGAAGGCGAGAAAGTGGCTGAGATCGTCGATGTGAGCTATCCACTTGGACAGGCCATGACTGCTTCCATGCATATCCGGGTCGGCTTTTGAAGATTTTCCGGCCATCCTGAACGAGTTTTGCTGACAGGTTGGCCTTGGGTGCGGCTACCACAAATGTCAGTTTGACAACCTGGAGGCCTCGGATGCAGAATGACACCCGAGTGCATGAGACGGCATCCGGTAGCTGTCGAGCGTGAAAGGCTTTCTCTGCAGAGACAACTCAAGCTTTTCCGGTGCTGTGCGGATACACACCAATCAGTACTTGTGTGTCGTTGTTCACTTCATGGGAACCCTGTACGCAGATCTACGCCATTGCACGAGCTGGACCTGCAAATGAGCACATGCAGATGCGTGATTGCACTTACGATCATCCCGTCGTGGGAACGGTGCTTGCCTGAGGTGCGGCCAGCGAAAGGTAAGGCAGTCACAGGCCTTCTCGCGACTTCCCGAGTCTCGGTGGATAGATTCCTGAAGACGAGTGCAGTCCTTTAGCTTTGTGCAAGGGTTGCATGATGGACCATGTAGGTCGGCATTTGTTTCACAAGTAACGCTTACCGCAAGCACTACGACGAAAACCGCTGCTGTTTCTGCTGCCACGGCTGCTCAGGTACTGTCAGAGTACCACTGCTAATACTGTTGCCACTACCATTCCTGCGAGAACGTAACTACCGCCACGTCTGCTTCTGCAATTTGCCGCCGTTTGGAGTGTGCTTTCCTTGTTTGCGGGGAGTCCTGTGGTACAGCCGGGTGTGACATTCATGCTCACGGTAAGGACCGCTCCTGAAGCAGTACGATCCAGTTCCCTCGACTGCAATCATCATCCAGCACTCCACTGCGCAGCAGCGCGCTTCTGCAAGCTGAGGTGATGTTCCACTACAACGCACGTCATACCGCCGCGTTTCGGTACAGCTTTCGTCTCGTAGGTGCACACTACAAACTCAACAAGGAGATGCAACATGCACCCTGCAGAAAAAGTTGCCGTCTCACTGTCCGCCCAGCCATGTACTGCATGCCAGGCAGTTGTGAACCATCGCCAACTCCAACTACAACGCGGACGGACTTCACCGGCTTGATTGGCTTAGCCTTTGCCCGGGCCCCGTCTGCAATGTCACTTAATTAGTTTCATCGGCTTCCAAATTTCGACCAACGAGCAATGACTAGCAGGAGTTTGTTTTCTGGACCACCACGGACAAGTTGGGTGCGGCAATGTATGAACATGATCCAGTCTCCGAACTCCAAAGCTCACTAATGCATATACCACTGTTCACTTTTTTGTTCTGGTCTGTATGAGTATGAGCATAAGAACGCGAAGGTCCTGAAGAAGCGAGATTTCAGAAGCTACTTGTGCTTCTCTCCTCGCAACATTCTCGAGAGCTGGCATGCTGATGGTGTGGAGAGAATCGCTTCTTTTCAAGATTATGGAAACTTGCTACGGAACGAGAAAGCTTTAACCCATTCTAGGTAAGTGTCATGACACACACACAGAGTACGTTCGTGTCATGATGCTGTGGGGTCACATACTGCGGGCCACGCCCTTCTTCGCTTCCAACTACCAGCAATGCCGCTGCTGCTACAGATGCCACTACGACAACGAGTACTTCTGCCACTTCTATCACCACCACCACCACGACTAGTACTATTGCAGCTACTGCTACCACCCCAACTGCTACTACAACTATTACTGCCACTACTATCACTACTACCACTGCCGCTGCCACTGCCACTACGACGACGACGACTACTACTACTACTACTACTTACCACTGCTACTTACTACTACTACTACTACTACTACTACTACTACTACTACTACTACTACTACTGCTACTGCTACTGCTACTGCCACTACCACTACCACTACCACTACCACTACCACTAACTACTACTACTACTACTACTACTACGACGACGACTACTACCACTACTACTACTGCTACCACTACTACCACTACTACTGCTACTGCTACTGCTACGACTACGACGACTGCTACTGCCACCACTCCTACTACTGCTACTTTTTGCGTACTGCCATCACTACTGCTGCTACCACTGCCACCCCTGCTTTTGGGCGTCTCCTCCTACTATAGTAGTAGTAGTAGTAGTAGTAGTAGTAGTAGTAGTAGTAGTAGTAGTTTTTTCAGTAGAAGCAGCAATAGTAGTAGTAGTAGTAGTAGTAGTAGTAGTGTAGCAGTAGCAGTAGCAGTAGCAGTAGCAGTAGCAGTAGGAGTAGGAGTAGGAGTAGTAGTAATAGTAGTACTAGTAGTTGTAGTAGTAGTAGTAGTAGCAAAGCGCGCCCCCAGGCGCCTGGTAGTTTCCTGCTTCTTGAGTGGTTCTGCTGGTTCTTCAGGGTCAGGGGGGGTGGGGGTGGGGGGTG
>BGNK01003633.1:12570-29334 GCA_003297005.1 Symbiodinium sp. clade A Y106
GCTTGGCAAAATTACGCTAATCTCCTTAGTGGCGCGAGATGTGTGTCACAAAACGCCCAGGCGCCTCAGGGCGCGCTAGCCTAGTAGTAGTAGTAGTAGTAGTAGTAGTAGTAGTAGTAATAGTAGTAGTAGTAGTAGTAGTAGGAAGTAGTAGTAGTAGTAGTAGTTTTTTCAGTAGAAGCAGCAATAGTAGTAGTAGTAGTAGCAGTAGCAGTAGCAGTAGGAGTAGGAGTAGGAGTAGGAGTAGGAGTAGTAGTAATAGTAGTAGTAGTAGTAGTCGCAGTAGTAGTAGTAATAATAGTAGTAGTAGTAGTAGTAGTAAGTTGTAGTAGTAGTAGTAGTATGACACACCAGGACCTACGCCTTGCCGACAGGCCCACACCTCCCGCTATAATGCTGTCGTTTCAGACCAGAGAGGTATTGAACCCCAGATCCCAGAAGCAGGTGCCCCGGCAGCCAACTGCGGTGACGGCCTTGGGCCGACTGGCATTGCGGGGGAGTGCGCCCCACAGTTGCCGTCATAAGAAGCATAAGCAAGGTTTGTGACCTCAGAAATCACAATGCGAAGTCGTTGTGGTGGCCGCCGCTGTAGCGGCTGCAGCGTTGGGGGTTGCCGTATAGCAGGAAGAGCAGATAGTAAGAAAGGGACATGACTACCAAAGAGACGAAGAATGTCAGCTGGAGGTAGAGGAACTAGGGTAACTAGGGCCTAGGCGTCCCAGAATGGGGGTGTGGGGATGCGGAATAATGTAAAGTGATGGTTGCCGACATGCCTCAGGTCAATCGCTTTATGCAGCGCACAGCCTTGAACTTCTGGAGTTGGTACGCGGCATAGAGCTTTTGGAATTGCAGTGACGGATCGGCACCAGCTCAAACTGGCTGTGACTGTGAACACTCGTGGCAAATGAGGATGAAATCACTGGTCTTCACCTCCTGGCTGTGGTGGCCGTGTCTACCTTGGACACACAGCAGGCCAGATTGTGCCCAGAAGCAACCTTGGCAGGCACTCGGCCAGCTCAGAAGCCCTCTGACTGAAACCCATCCCTGCACAACGTTCGTGTTGGTCATCGAGATTAGATGACTAGCTTGCGATGCCCTGGCGATACCTGAAGAGTGGATCATCGCCAATCATTAGCCCATTCATGCAAGGTCGCCAAGACGTTTCAGAGGATGCTCTACTTCCTCTCGCCTTTGTAGCCTTATTGTGACGAGATCCTGCAGCTCCTACGGTCGGACCTACGTACATGTTCTTGAGCCGAGCGACGGCTTGGCAATATAAAGCTGAAGAACCCTATATTCAAGAAGTGACTTCGCTTGCTCAAGAGGCCGGTGCCGTCACCACGGACGACGGATTCCACTATGCGCTGCTCGAGAAACAGGTATGCTGCATGCCCGAAACGGAACTATGGTTTTCCACCAGCACTTTGCGAGTCAGATATCCATGCGCACGAGGGCTGCGCAGCAGTTTTGCAGAATGAGAACCGCAGTCGGCAGCCGTCCGCAGCCTCGGTCGGATGAGAGGTACACGTGCAGGTCGACCTATCAAGCACCTATGTCGCGTTGGGCTTGCTGTGCTGTTTGGCATTGTTTGGCATTGCGGTTTCTGCCAGGTCGTCTTGCAGACGAACAAGACGTATGTGCGCCACTGAGATGCGCTCGAAGCGGAGGTTGCAAAAATGAAAGGCACTCAGAACTCTAGTGCGAAGGTTTATTGCAAGTGGCCGTCAATCACAAGAGAAGTCGAAAGAGGGGTTTGTGCGAAACATGCCAATCCGCAACATCACCGTCGATACCGAAATTGAGCTGCATGGGGTGACAATCGTTCCAGCCTTTTTGCGACATATCACTGACGCACGAAGATGGCTTGGCGGTCTTCTAAGTAGCTGCGCCGATGGCATGCGCAATCCGTACTACGCCAGCCTCACGCTGCGCAGCAGGCTTTGCGCAGCATGGTTGATCTGCTCCGGAAATCCTGGGGAGTCAACCCAGCCAAGGCTTGGGCGGAATTAACGATCATCGTTCTGTCTGCCACTTCACTGTCGCCGTAGCATCTCCGTGGAAACCGAAACCATCTCACAGACGGAGCATATAGCTTCAGTGCCCGAAGAGACTCGTTGGAATGGTCGAGAGTGAGCATACACGGGCTCCAAGCAACGAATGAAACAGCTCCAGACACCGAACAAGGCCCATCGGAACGGCCCTGAGGTCTTGGCCTCGTCCGAGCTGAAGGATGGAGATCCTTTCTTCGACGAGGCGGACATGACCTGAAGATGACACCGACAGTGGCAAGGCTATATTGTGAGTGCGGACGTCACTTAACGTCGCGCATGCATGCCGGGTGGTGTACTGCCGAGCACAGCCATACAGCAGCAGAGATGCTAGTGCCAGGAATTTGAAAGGCCTCAGCCCCAAGCAGCGGCAAGCACTGGAACCTGAATCCCGCGGTACCCCACTGAGAAGCCCGAAGCCAACTGGAGCCCAAACACAACCGAAAGGGCGGCGCCGCTGTGCCTTCAGAAGGCCTTGACATCCTGGGCCCTGTGTGCCAATCTCAGAGGGCCGGGCTTTGGAAGCAAAACGCAGCATAGCTCGGCCGTGAGCGCTAGGAGTGCTCTGCAAGACATGGCTTGTGGAATTCTGTCCGACATGCTCTTCGTAAAGCAATAGGAACCACGTTGCCTCCTGAAGCGGCTTGTGTAAACAAACCTGGCATTCATGTCTGCATCTGCTAGCATCACCGGAGCTATCCCACTAAAGAGGTCACTTGCCGCTGTATAAGCGCTGAGATCGGAGCAGCAAGTTGAAGTTGGGACTTCCACTGAGCGCCGTGAGATTCGCCTCATTTGTAGAAGTTTCTCGCAGGTACGCAGACGAGCAGGATGGATGGCACTTTGAGGCATACCCCAACATGCTGTACGGCCCTTTGATCCTTGGTTATATTTGAACCTGATTGTAGAGGTTTAGAAGTTTGACATCTTGTCCGAACTCCTTGAAGTTGCAGATTGACAGCTCCTGACATTGCCAGTTCAGGCTCTAACAGTACAAGGGTTTGGGCAGGGGGCTGCGCAACGACTCAGCCGAGAGCCTGCTCTTGATGCCGCAAACTGGTAGAGGCCCACCTCATTGCACCAAGGGAACAGTTGATACCTATACGCGCCTTATACATGTCATTACATATCCACAAGGTCAGAGAACGCACAAATTAGAAGTTGGAAGCTTCCGGATTTTGAACTCGCCTTGTTCGGGCATTCAGGGTACTTGTAGCAAGCTGAGCTGGCCAGCAGCGGCATGTGAGGAATGCTCTCCTCGTGCCGGCGACGGCAGAGGTGCGGAGCCTCGGGGCCAAACAGCTGTGGAAGTTAAGAGGCTAAGTCCAAGTTGCTGTTCCGAGCTCTGATTTTTCCTATCTAGGAATTACCCATGCCGATGAGTATCTTTGCCTTTTAAGATGATGTGAGAGAGGGACGAACAGGGCAGAACGTTTGGACCGATCTGGCATCTTTCGATATTCGTACTTTGCCACGGCTCCAGTACACATGGCTAATGCGCATGACAGGCGGGGAGCAGAACTGGTACGTGATGCAGTCAAAGACTAAAGAGACAATTCACACACAGAGGACCGCAGCCCCAGAACTGAGTAGTTGGAAGTTCGTACGGCAAGATGATCAGGTGCAAGCGTGACGTGCAGCATGCCTTTTCTGCAACTCCATCATTCATTCTCAGACAAGTAGAAACGGCACCAGTGAATGCACGTCTCCGGCATATGTCGCCGCCGACATGCCATGCCTTCAGATAGGCCTGCTGGGCAGGGGCCGCCGACTACGGAGCCGGCAAAGAGCCCGAAAGGATGGTGGCAAGAGTTATCCAAGTTCTCCTGCCTTAGATCCGCTCAGCACCTCTCCCAGATTTTTTCCCTACCCTGGTTCATGATCCCGGCTGTCTGGAGAATAAATGATGTGTCACCTATGCCCCACCTGCAAATCCTGAACCTAAAGCTATATCATACTGTGGACATGCATGTTTCCAACAGACTCCAACCGCACATGCCAACCCCAGACATGCAAATCCTTTGTGCTTCATATGCTCACCGGCGACAACAGAATACGGCCAGCCAGCATCTTCTTTCCTATGCAGCATTTGCGGCTTCAAAATGCTTATAGATTCCAGTGTTCTGGCAGCCTTGGCCCACAGCTAATTAATGAACCCTGGTGTTCGATTCTGGGAGCCTCCGATTAGGTGAGACGCCCCAATGCTTTGCATGTCCAGACAGCCGAAACGTTGGGACCTTTGAGGTCCCCCTGCCTCGGGCTTGTGGAAGAATTGAAGTTGCACCCAAGACCCTAAATCTTTGAACTTATTGAGCTTATTTGGGCCTGTGCAGCTTTGCAGCTCCCCGCCTCACCGAAGCCTAAGCCCATGTATCCCCCTCCCACAGCAAAACCAGTATTTATCCCGACCGTGGATGTTGGCGTCAACAACCTGGATAGTGCGGTAAAGGCGTGGTCTCGTGGAAGTGGTTGAACCACTCGTAACACGAACCGGGCTGTGGCACTGCGGGGTGGGCGGGGCGACGTGCGCAAACCAAGCGATCACAGCATGGCTGTCTAAGGGCCAAAACAGATACGGCGTATTCTCTGACCGGTAGAATCTGACATCAACATGCTGACACTGCATGCGCTGGAGGATGTGCAGGACTCGTGGGAAAGTCGCCGCCATGCAGCGCCGGCTGCGACCAACACAGGCGGGGAACGACACGCATCTCAAATCTGTATAATTAGACATGGTAGTGTGGGCACGGCCAGACTACGCAAAAAAGATCCAGTTTCGTGATGCTTGTTTTGTCTGGCTTCTGATTGACACATGAATAAGTGTGATATTACCAGAACTCAGCCTAGTAAAAATCTTCTGTGCATTGCATAGCTACTGTGTTAACGCCCTGACTGCAAAAGCCCCATGAATCTGAGTCGGCCTGGCTAGTGGGGTCCAGTCAGACGAGGTTGTCTTAGATAGGCAGCCATGCGGCCCCAGCTACTTGTGGCGATCGTAGATGCATTTGGGTGCTATACCTGACCTCGCGTCAGAATAAAAGCAATGACCACCCTGATTGTGTGGTGATGGTTTGGATGACAGTATAATTATAGTCGGAAACGGAAACAGCTCCATCAACGCGTTTATTTGACGCGCTCGTCGAGCATGCTTAGGCTGCCAAGAGGGATGCCGCACGGCCCATGGTCCGCGCGGACTTTAGCAGCTCTCTGGACTTAGGGGACACCGGGGGGGCATGGCTTGCTGCTTCCGGTCGGGGCCCAGCGAGAAAATGCACCATACAGTGACAGTCTTGGGTGTATTCGTAGCCGCATTAGTGGCAGTTGGCGTAAGCGGGCATAGAGGCATTGGAGTAGCAGCAGGAAGAGGAGTAAGAGTAGGAGTAGTCGTCGTGGTGGTGGTAGTAGTAGGCGTGGCAGTAGTTGCAGCAGCAGTGGTGGTAGTAGTCGTAGCAGCAGCAGCAGCAGCAGAGGGCGGAGGAGGAGGAGGAAGAGGAGGAGTAGGACGTAGGACTTGGAGTAGGAGTAGGAGTAGGAGTAGGCGTTGTTGTTGTCGTCGTCGTAGCAGTAGTAGTCGTCGTAGTGGTCGTGGTAGTCGTAGTCGTAGTGGTCACTAGTCAAACTAGTAACTACAGACAGAAAGTAATTTCACAGGTGGTGGTGGTGATGGTGGTGGTGGTGGTGGTATCAAGCAGTAGCAGAAGTATAGCTGCAGCATCTCAGGTGCACGCGGGTTCTTGGAAGTGGGTCTTCGGCATCGCGCTGGCCGGGCTGTGGGTGATGCTCATGGTGCTTTGCATGTTGGATTTTTGTGTTTAGGCAGGTTCGACTGACTACTGTAGGCTTTAATGTAGGAACCTGACTAAGTAACCCTGGTCCTATAACCCCAAAATAGTAGGATGCATATAAGGAACCCAATTAAGGGTCAAGGTTTCTTAATCAGGTTCCTACATTATGATAGTTGGTTGCCGATGTTTGTGGTTTCCAAGGTCCTGGGGAGCGGGAGGCTTCCAGATTTTCAGTGCCTCGGCCTCCTGGAACCAGTTTAGGGCGTTCGATTTCTGTGAGAATAAGTCAGTGGAGAAACCAACCCTAAACCCCAAACCGCGAGAGCGTAAACCGTAGTCAGTGGAGAAACCGAGATTGGGATGATTTCTCATGCGTGCAAGTTGCCAGGCCAGGGTATCTCTTCCCAGTGCAGAGCGATACCAAACCGGGGGTCGATCCCTGTGCCTCGCTCCGCGTGGATGCCAAACTTGGTACTCCGAAACCTGCGAACGGGGAGCTGGTGCTAGTGACTGGTGGATCCGGCTCCCAGCCTCAGTACTGTGTCCGCTGTGAGGCCTTTGGGAATGCATGTAACTTGCGTGAACTGCAGGCTTCATTGGAAGCCACCTCGTCGAGCAGCTACTGGAACTGGGATACCGCGTGCGTGTCTTCGACAACCTAGAAACTGGAAACCTCCAATTTCTGAACCTCCGCCACCCACGCCTCCAGTTTGTTTTGGGAGACATCCTCGACATCGAGGCTCTAAGGTGCGGCGAGAGCTTGAAAAACCAGTTTGCAGTTGTCGGAGCTTCTGCCGGGCAATCGGCATGATTGCAGTGCTTAGAGAGTTGATCGAGCGCAAAACCAACAAAAGTGTGAAATTGGCAGGAGAGCCATGGTGGATGTACGTGGTGTTTTCCACCTGGGTGCAGCCAGCAAGGTCCTGCCATCTTTGAAGACTCCCAGCCGAATCAACAGTCGAAGAGTGGTTGAAACTTTTTAGCTCCGGGGTTCAGTGGCCCAGTGCACCTAGGAACCCTGCTATGGGAACCTTCAACGTCGAGCGCAACTCCGTTGGAACGAGCCGGGTACTCGAGGCGAGAACGAATCTCCCGAAACAGTCGAGCTCAGTGGCTGCCAATTTGTAGTGTACATGTTTTACATAACAGTTGTTGCAACATGCCGGCTCGCAAGGCTGAACTTGCGTAGAGTGTCGCATCGCCAGGCAGCTAACGAAACGATGATGGTGCGCAAAGTCGTATATGCAGCATCTTCCACATACTACGGCAACCAGGGCGTGCCGTTTGCGGAGACGGACCCATTCATGCCTACCTCCCCGTACGCAGCTTCAAAGTATATGGGCGAGCTGGTCATGCTTACCAACGATGAGCTTTACAAGCTGCCGACGTTGTCCCTCCGCTTCTTCATGGTCTATGGACCACGGAATCCTGCCCATGGTGCATATGCCATCGTAACTGGGAAATTTATCGACCGCCTGAAGAAAGGACTGCCCCTGGTGATAGAAGGTGACGGACGAAATTTTCGCGATTTTGTTCATGTGAAAGACGTCGCACGAGCTTTGATACTGGGTTATCAGGGTGACGTTCATGGGACCTCTATCAACATCGGCTCCGGTGAGAAGCACTCTGTCAAGGAGGTGGCGAATCTGGTGTCGGCTAACCAGGAACACGCAGCAGCTCGGAGGAACGACCTCCTCGGCACTCTGGCGGACACGTGCAGAGCGAAGAAGCTGCTGAACTTTGCGGTACAGCACGACTTCCTCTTCAGCATGCAGGCTCAGTTCTGCACCAGCATGGCAGCTGAACCTGTTTTAGCGGTGCAGAAGCAACACAAACTGAAATGAGGGTTGTTCTAAAGGTCCTCGTCAACGGTTTCTACAAAACCGGCCATGAGACAGGGTTTAGCGAGTCCGCGAAGGATCCGCTAAATGTTTGTGTGTCTCTGCGCGTGCATGCTGGCAGGCATGCCTTGCAGTGGGCACGGCAATCTGAACTCAAGAATTCGAAATGTGTAAGGAACAAGTATCCTTTCGACAGATCCAGAAGTTAAACACGTGTACATGTGAATATGCGATGAGGCATAAAGAAACAGGGCAAGAAATAAAGTCACCGTTCGTCTCTGCAGAGCACAGGGGATGATCAAGGAGGCTCTGGCTGGCAAATCGGACTACTTCGCGCCAATGTGGGAGGAGCCAGCTGTTCAGGCGCGTGCCGAGCTTCTGGGTTGAAAGCTTGGCTGTCCGGCAGGGTATGGTTCCCCAAACAGTGGGTTGTAACGTTAAGCCTGTTAAATGTCAAGAGGCCTGCAATTCTCATGACCGCCCCCCGTCCTGTAATCTATGGATCTGTCGGCCTCCGCCCGCGGAAAGCCAAACTGTAAATCAAGATACGTTGGCCACCTTCGGCCTCGAAATTCTTGTCAATCCCGCAAGTTGGGGCAAAGTGCTGTGGCCGTCATAATGTTTCCTCGTATCGAAGCGCGCAGGACAGGCTGGAGAAGCACATTCCTGGCTGGAAGGGCCTGCCCGGGCATGAAAGACTCACGGCAGCATCAGCTTGAACGCATGGGATGGCAAGAGGGGTTGCTGCAGTGCCTTGTTCTGTGCGTATGATGATTATGACAGACGCAGGACATGTGGGTGCCTGGTGCATAAAGAGAGGCAAAACATCCATCATTAGCAGTTCGATCCGAGGAAATGCCAAGCTGAGGGCTGCTTTAGTGGGCAGCGAGACTTTCTTCCAGATTTTGGACACGTTGTGAAGCCTCCTTGAACTCGGGCCCGTCAGCCCAAAGCCCTACTTTCCTCTTAGACTCTACCCCAGTGCTGCCACAGTTGCTTGTACAGCTGCGTTGCGCACGGGGCGCAAAGACGCGAAAGTTCGAATGAGCTTCGATGACTTGCGTCTTGCAAGCACTGGAGCTCCGAATACCATGCCCGGGTTGGAGCCAGTCTGTTGCGTGTAATTGTAACTCATGCCACGTGGTGTGGCAGCTGCAAACGACTCCAACTTCTTGTGGGCTAGCGTTTTGCATGGATCTCTCACAGCCTGTTCGGAGCTGCTGTGTGCGACAAAACCAGGAGTTGCAGAACATGGCCGCATCTCATGACAGGATGTGACCGCGAGCGTGTTACTTGTAGTGTGGCCAACCAGAGCATGACATGCAGCTAGACATGTTTCATGCCAGTTCATGCATCATCCTTTGTTGCTAGTGGCTCTCTAGAGGCTTTGCCTGCTGCAAGCGAGACACGACCAGGTGGTGTGTGGACCTCATTCTAAATGTGATTGTGCAGCATGTGCCGGTGTGCCACTTGTGACCTGGAGTATGGACTTCTAGAAGATCCTACAAGATTCTGCAAGCACGCGAGTAGACAAGACAGCAGCGTAGAAGCGGAATTCCAACTGTTTCCATGCGAAAGAAGACAACACGACTTGTCCTGCATCTGTGGTCGCTCGTGATACTGCCATGCAGCATGTCAGGTAAGTTCGTAAAAAAAAACAAGACACAACATACGCCAGAGGAGCGGGCTGGTGAGGCGAACACTCGATTGAAACGATGCTGGCCGAGTGGTCACTTGAGGTGTCCGACAATCCTCGGCCCTCTCAGCCAAGTCCACAGCAGCTCGGCTGACAATGAGGGAGGTATTTGTGTATGTCTGCAAAATGCTAGTGTGCACGGCAAGCACGTGCAAGCCACTGGCTAGAAGGTGCGTTGGCGTCCACTAAAGGCATCGCTGAAGGAGTTCTCAGTGTGTTGAAGGTCCCTGCAGGCTTTGTCCATCTGAGGCCTGATGCCGGTGCAGCGCCAACGGTGAGGCAGAAGCACTCAGATCCACCCGCACAGCGTTTGCCTAGCCAGGCGAGGGGCTGAGATGTTGCTTTTCGGAACTTCATCTCCTGGCAATGGGCGGCTCTGTAGCGTCGTTCAGGCCAACACGGAGCAGCTGCTCTTCAAACCAGCTGCGCATGATGCAGCCGCGCTGGGCCTGAATGATGAGGTTCATGTTGCATGCCAGAGTTCGGAAAGTTTCGGAACGTTCGGCGCAATGTTGCTGAAGTTCGGTTTATGCGCAGGCAGAACCGAAGTGGCAAATTGAGGTGGTGGAGGACCTGCACATAATTATTCTGGGAGACAGACCTGATCATGTGTTTGAAAAGTTTGCCTGGACAGGACAGAACCGTTGAGGAGAAAGAGCTTCCAGAGAGCAGCTGAGCAGTGCGTAAGAGTGTTGAGTGGTGGCCCAGTGGTGGCATGTGCAGAAAGTTCTCCACAGTCACAAGGCAATTCCTGACGCGATGAAGTGATGTTCTGCGCAGATGATGAATCGCATTTCTTCGAACGACCTGCAAGATGCGCTATACATCTAGGTCCTTTAGGTGTCGCCTGTGTATGTTCTTCTTTGTAAGCCCTTGTAGGCTTCTGTTAGGTGACGGCCCACATTCTCCCACCAGCTGCGAGAGATGTTCAGACTTTGGGCCACTGTGAGTCGCGTTGAAGCGATGCGCCGGGCTGCGGATCCGGCTTTCGGTGCAAAAACCGGCATCAGTGCACTCAACTAAGACTGCAGGTTGCTCCCCAAGCCACCATTCAATAATAGTCAATAGTTTCACCTTTAAATTGAACTCGGATCGGTCTTTGGAAGGCAAGTGTTCGAGGTTTCCCCCTTCCTCTTTCGGTTGGCCTGCTAGTTTTTGAGGCATATCATGTATAACTCCCTTTTCTTCTTCACAGCTCCTGTTCTGGCACGTGGTTGGGTCTTGGGCCGGCAAGCTTAAGTGGAAGAAGTTTACGAGCGCACTGACAGCATGTAGGAGCCAGATGAGCCTGAGCCATCATTTCGAGCCGTTGCTTTCTTCGCGATTTTGGTTCCCCGTGAGAGTTGAAGCCGCTTCGCGGCTGGACTCCGGACCCGGTCGGGGCCCCAAGCCCCAAGTCTGATCGTGGTGCGACTGCTTGGGGCTGGTTGTAGCATCTGCAGTCTACAGTGCACTGTCACAGTCGCAGCCTATCGTTTGTGGGCTTTTGCGACATGTCAGCTCAGGGTAAATCCTCGGGATGTCCGCCGAGGCGGCGGCTTTGACTGCGAGTGTGTTGGCGTCCTTGCATCGACCAGTCATTGTGACAAGAAGCCATGCTGGTAGAAGAGCAGAAGAGCCGTAACTATCGCAGGACTGTGCTTGCCTTGCAGTGTGCGCAGTGTGCTTGTCGAATCCTAAACCCAGGCGAAGGAGGCTCTTGCGAAAGCCAAAGAATATGCCAAGGCAGCAGCAACGCAGGAAGAGGCACCCAGACAAGAGAAGTCGTGGTCTGCCGGTCTACCGTGTTCCGAATCCAGCTTCAGTAGTGCTGTACAGCCCGCAGCTTCCGAAAGAACATCACAAGCTTGCAAGCTCAGTCTGCTGATGCAGCCTTGCTCCCGTGCGCCGGGTTTTGCATGCGTTGGGGCTGACATCCATGGAGTCCGGATGCAGAAAGACAAGTAACTGTTTTGGACAAGTACATGGCTCCAAATGTCCGATACGAACACCTCGTTGTCAAGCCATCATGTGCGACATCGTCCGGCCCGTCCTTCAGGTGCTGAAGCACCTGAAGATGTGGGAGGGCTGGGGTGCTGCTGCCTGGTTTCACAGTCCGGATTCCATGAAACGCAAGAAGCGCTTGTTCACTCAGTATTCCCATGATCCAAATGTCTGATCACACCTGGTCAAGTCAGTACCACGACTTGCATAAGCTGGACAAGCAAGAGAGGGTCCGATGGCACAGAAGAAGGCACGAGCTGAGCAACACGATGTGTCGCTGGCAGGTAGATATCACAGTTCCATCGTGCTGGGCCCAGATGAGGCACGACTTTGGCCTTTGCAGCAGCTCCGAAGATTCTGAGCAGGATGCAAAACCTGTTCTGCATAGGCGTGGTGGCGGCAGTTGCTGCAGGAAGTTCGGGTCCCGAAAGTGTGCTCTGCGAGGAGATAAGCCTGCCAGCCCGTGAAGAGCCCGATCCAGACAATGTGGCAGCCCTTGGCGTGGACATTCAGTGAAGATTCACGGTTTAGGACTGGTTTAGTGCAGCCCTTCAGCCCGGCCTGACGTTTCGAGTGCCTAGGTTGGTCTGGCGAAAAGACCAGTACAGCCCCTCAACACATGACAAACCAAGGTGGGCTTCGCCTACCCGCTGCCTCCTGTAGAGTCGCCTGTCAGCACACAGAGTCGGAAGATACCGGAGACTTCTGAATGGGATTTCAGAAAATAAGGCGTACCGTATTCAAAGGTCTTCCCAATCAGGATCCTACATGATCCTTCCAGTGTACTCAGGACTTAGGATGATGGTTGGGTTCCCCGATTTCCTGAAACTCCATAATTGGCCTGCAGGCCGGTCTTTTGCGTGACGAAAGAAAGCAGATCAGAAAAGTAGGCGTCCCAAGTATACTGCCAGGACAGCCCAAGAGCAATGCTACAGACATCTCCAGACTCTTGAGACTTGTACGGGTCTATGCTGGGCGGTGTAGGATGGAGAGTCCATTTCATGTCCTCCACTGATGGCTTTCACCTCATCAACATTCCCGCTGTGATTAGCCAGAGTCCTGCTGGGTGACTTGAGCTCAGGTTTCCATTGCGGAATACGAAGCGATATCCTCCACCGACAGAGGAGGAGACTCAGAGCACGGATGCAACGACTAGCTAGAATTCTCTCGGTCAGTTTTGCAATTCATACTCCACCAGTAACTTAACAAGACTGTGAACGCGAATTAGAGGGGGGCTTGCAGACAAGATATCGGGCCTTGGGCTGGCTCGAGCTTGAGTTTGCACAGTGGCTGAGGACCCTCTGCTGCGAATTGCGGGTTGCGTTGTTGCATGTTGCGGCTAGCTGCGCAGCCAAGCCTTTGACACGCCTCAATCTGCAATACATGACCGCTTGGCTTGTGCTTTCAGGAGCATCATGCATCCAACCCTCACTCCTTCTTCCAAGCTTGTCTGGGCAAGGATGCTTGCCGCGAAATGTTCAAGCTGTTGCACTACGATCTCGCCCCAGCTTTGGCAAAGGCACGTCCATCTGGACAGGCAGCGTAGTAATGAGTAATGCTTGTCATATGTAATTATGATGTAAACATGTAAACCCGTCACGACAGCAGCCTGCTTCTTGCAGCATCGGAAAGCCGAGGTGTGTGAGCAGAAGTTAGCCCCCAAGAACTCCGTTCTGAGCGCGACGACCTCAGACTTGGACTCAAGCTGGAGGGGGTTGCAGCCAGGAGCCACTGTAAGCATAAGCCGCAAGATTCGGCAATAGCAGTCAAGCATGCATCAAACGGAAAATTGACAACGGCCAGTGGCTAGACAGATTCACCGCCAGATTGAGTCATACACCTCTCATACACAACACCGAACGCAGAATAACACGAAGACAGACCAATGTCAAATTGAGTCTGGTGTTGATGACTATTGAGCTTTGGTGCATGCACCGACTTGAAGCTGCACATCTCAACATGCCTACTGAAGTAGCTCTGCCGAGGTGGTCTACAATTGGATCAACAGCAACCGGCGGGACAGTCCGGTGTGGCAGCGGGGCCTCATCAAAGTGCCGAACTCAGTCTAGTCGCGAAGCCTCGCCCGATTTCCTCCGATCAAACGAAGTTAAGCCGCAGTCTTGCCCACTGACGTCCGGTGTAGGGTGTACAGAGTCGTTGAGCCGTGATGCCGCAATGCAGAGCATGACCGCATTGCGCAAGTTCTTGGCTGATGCTCGAAACCTGCAGCACTGTCAAACTTTGCAGCAGCTGTCGGTCTCTTCCGGGCCCCGAATTCCTGACCTTGATGGCCATCACTGGATATCACTGGCATCACTCGTGCTTGCTGTGGCTTGCGATGCGAGAACCGAAACTTGATGAAGGAGCAACAAAACTCACCCCGTCAGTTCATCAAGCTATGTCTTGCATGCTTTGCCCCAGGTAGGTGGAGCGCAGAAACTTCTGGAATTCTGGCAAGATGAGACTTCGGAAGCACAGGATTCTTCTTGCAGTGCCACGTCCAGTCTGAAAGCTTGATTCTCACAGCCTCGTACTTTAAATCTCTACAACACCACCATAAAAACCCGACTACACACCACCTCACGGCATGCGTGCCAATACGTTGCCCTCCACTTTGCTTCAACTTGACGTCAAACTGTTATGTTACATTTCATTGCGTTGTATCTAGCGCATATCCTGCGGATTCGAGTCAATCTTTGCATGTCTTTCCATAGGCAGGACTCTGCCATATTGCATAATGCACTGTTACACACAAGTTTTTCCTCTTGGCATACTGGCTCGGCTTTTTGTTGATGAGAACATTCTTGCCCACTGTTTTTGCAAGCGTCCTTAATGTGTCGGTATTCTGGTAGTCGTCCTCCCTGCTTGTTCGACTCTTCCTGGATTTGGCCTGTCTTTTGTCTCCTCCCTTTTTTCTATCCCACATTTCTTCCTTGCTGCCTACTCGCTTCTTCGGACAAAGTAGCGACACCCGCCATGGTTCCACATCACGCTTGTGTTTTGACACATGGTTAGAGCGGCCTCGATTCAAGGCGATCTCAAGTCTTGGCGGTCTCTTGGCTTGTAGGCATGCGTAGGGTTCTTCCATCGCCTGTAGACCCCCCTCTCTCTGTGTCTCTCTGTCTCTGTCCCTCTTTCTTTCCATCTCTTCGCAGTCTCTCCACTCGCAGTTGCGAGGACTTGGCTCCACCGCACGATGCCTGCATGCATGACCTTCCCGACACTCTATCGCGCCCATTGAGCTCATGTATATGTCGTGCTGCAGTACTTGACTTACTCCCATGTATGAGAGTGCCAGTGCCGCTTGTCAGGAGGATGGTGAGGAGTATCCCTGCCGATACTGGGCCGGGCCTTGAGTTGATGTCATGTTATTGCTTAGACCTTCTCGGGTTTTACCGTTCATGTAGTACTGTAGTGCCAATGGAAATGCATGATTTGGGTAACATTCTGTCTCTCGCGGTGCCTGGCTTCTGCAGGCAACGTTAGGATCGATATTACTGGGACGATGAAGTAACCTCATACTCTTCCTTGGTGCGTGGCGATAGCACCGGACATGTTGCGTAGGCCGGTTGCCTGTGTGCGGCCTGGCTATCCCAACTGCGGTGTGGCAAGCGGCAGCCCAGAGGTGCTGGCCATCGTGGGTAGAATGATGGGCACACAACAGGAGCTGCTGCCTCAGAGCAATATGTCGTGCTGGCAAAGACGCACAACCACTCGGACTGCGCTTACAGTAAGTCGAGTTCAGCCCTCAAAGCCTCACTGCAGAGCACGGCAAGCTCATGATTGGCATGCGCTGGTTATCTTCAGAAGACTTCGTCGCCCCGAGGTCACGAGCCCACCTCATTAGCGAGGGCCTTGTGAGCGTCATCCTCGAGGCTCACAGCTGCCCATGCGGCAGCCAATCCCTGAAGAGACTTGCGCAGAACTTCCACGAATGGAATGGCCACATTGCTGGCTTGGAGCAAATTCCACATGCAATTAATCCGAATTGTCTGGAAATGTGGTTGCTTTCTGCTGTTCAGCTTTAGCTATGCTTTGTTGTTTAAATGTGTTGTTGTTAATTTGCTCTGTCTGTTTGTGTTTGCCTGTAGCTTTCATTGTATTTGTTGTGTTTTTGTTTTGGGTTGCTTGTTGCTTGTGCTTGTTGTTGTTTGTTGTGCGTTGCTTCTTGCTTTCTGCTAGGAAACACCTACTGGCATTGGACATCAAATCTGGCCAGTGTTCTCTGCAGGAGGAAGCTGGGTTAGTTGTAAGTTTCATGTTTGCTTAGTCGCAAGTTTCTTTGGCTAGGTAGTAACTTCTCGTCCCGGGAGGGTGGGGGGTGGGTGACGGGGGTGGGTTGGGTAAGGGGGTGCAAAACTCTCATGTTCTGTTCGTTGTCGGGGGAGAGATCATTCAGAGGAACACGCCCTCTAAATGTGGCTGGCCTAGTTCCCTGCGATCGTCAGAACTCAGAACCCGTGATACACATGTGTTTGCAAGTGGGGGGAGGGTTGGAGGGGCAGCCCCACTGTTCAAGTTGTATGATGAACCGGCAGTTCAAGATATAGTATGATGAACCGGAATCGCCAGATGAGGGGGGGTGTTTAAGCTACATGATGACCCGGAACCAACAAATGAGGGGGTGTGTTTAAGATTTATGATGAACCGGAATGGTCAAATGAGGGGGCGTGTTCACGATATATGATGAGCCGGAATCGCCGCAATAGGGGGCGTGTTTAACGTATATATGATGAACCGGAATCGCCACACGAGGGGGCGTGTTTAATTAAGATATATGATGAGCCGGAATCGCGGCATTAGGGGGGGGGGGGGGGGCGTGTTTAAAATATATGATGAACTGGGATCGCAACATGACGGGGTGTTTGTTGTTCTTAATTATGATGAACCGGAATCGCCAAAGGAGGGGGCGCGTTAAATGCAATGACCCGGAATCGCCGCATTAGGGGCGTATTAAGATATATGATGAGCCGGAATCATCAAATCAGAGGCGTGTTGAAGACATATAGTGAACCGGAATCGCCAAATGACGGGGATGTAAGATACATGATGCACCGGAATCGCCAAACAAGGGGGCGTGTTTAAGATATATGATAGAACCGGAATCGCCACCTGAGGGCGTGTTGAAGACACGTGACGAACCGGAATCGCCAAATGAGGGGGCGTGCTTGAGATATATGATGAGCCGGAATCGCCGCANTTTAAGATATATGATAGAACCGGAATCGCCACCTGAGGGCGTGTTGAAGACACGTGACGAACCGGAATCGCCAAATGAGGGGGCGTGCTTGAGATATATGATGAGCCGGAATCGCCGCAATAGGGGGCGTGTTTAACGTATATATGATGAACCGGAATCGCCACACGAGGGGGCGTGTTTAATTAAGATATATGATGAGCCGGAATCGCGG